>JAHWFP010016536.1:0-14847 GCA_023313725.1 Lithobius niger | reverse complement strand
AAAAAAGGGCAAAAATGGCTTTATTCCCAAAAGGGCACGACCAATGCCCCCCCCCCCCCCCCCCCCCCCCCCAGGTGCACGCCACTGGACCAGATTCATGAAAATTCACTGGTAAACAAGTTTTACCCACTTAAACCGTATGGAAAATACCTAATACTATCATGGTTACCATACGTTTTCAATTTTAAATTTTAAAAATAAATTCAACAGTTCTCTTCACTCTAAGATTTGCTCTGTCGGAGGTATTCTGGCGTAGTTTAACAGGGTTTTCATCGGTAGTGAAAACTGACTTCTGTCTGCGTGCTTATCTCGGTAAAAGCTGATGATCCTGTTGACTCTCCTCATATTTTCACATTTCAGCCTACCACTAATCTTTTTTTTTTTTTTTGGCTTATGATTGTTGTTAACACTTTTTGTTTGCTTCTTGCACACATCACACACTCTTACACTCTAAATTCCACAAATCTTACGCCATTCTTCTCTATTGTCGTGTCGTGCGTGCTTTTTTGGCTTGATCGCCTCCTCGGCCCCCATGCCGATTGGTCGTTTCTCATCTTAGGAAATCAACTGCGGTCAGTGCCCCATGGTGTGGTGAGAGAAGCGGACTACAGAGATTACCCACCGTACTGGGAAGACCAACGCCAACCGCAGATTATGTGGACTAATTAAGTTGTAGTTAATTGCAATACTTACTGTATCGCTATCAAAGGGGGAAAATCCTCACAAGGAACTCAACAAAACTCTGATATCCTGCTCAAGTTGACTAAGACTACCGGCAACTAAGACAGTTGCGGTTTGCAATGAAGTGGTTTTAAAAGTGTATGCTGCTTTTATGGTATTCCTAAAAGCCTTTAATGAGTGACACACATGGAATAAGTGAATAAGTGAATGTGAAGAATTCAGAGTGTGTTGAACTGTTCTGTGATCACAGAGTCGATGAGTGAACTAATGGTGATTGTTTGAACAAATGATGACAAAAAACTCTACAAGTACACTACTTGGGAAAATTGATAAGAACATAATACATGAACAATATGAGCGAAAAATTTAAGCTTGGCAGATCTTGAAAGTGTGTAAAGTCATGGATTGTTTAATAAAAGTATCAAGTTTGGCAGAACTGTAGGAAATTATTGGATGCGTAACATAATTAAAGGCCATTAACGATGTGTGGAAGGTTTTATTTTCAATATATAAGTTACTCTAATGCTTTTGTTAGAATAGAAATGTTGCTACACCGTGCCAGAAAGCAACATTTACACCGCTTACTATTATATTTAATTACACTGTAACTAGTATCACACAAAACAAGGGCTAGTGCTCTTGTGTAATAAGCAATGAAATCCGTAAAAAAATAAACATTATGGCACAACTAGATAAATACATAATAGGCTACGTAATAAATAATTGGGCTTGAAATGGGGTGTTCATGTTAATTTAAGCATCTGCTAGATGGTAAAAAATATAATAAATCGATTAAATTCATCACTGTATAATTATTAACAGTTACTGTGACTCAGCAGGAATTGAAACAGGAATTAGCATATGGTCATTAAATTGTTCTGTCAAAATTGATACTTTTTATTGTAATAACAACACTGCATTGCTGTTAAAAAATTAAGATGAACTAGGTTTGTTACCTACACCCAAAGTTAAATTTGCTTTTACTTACCTGTTCGTCAAATTGGGAAGAAGCTACAATCTGGAAAGATGAACAAGCAACTGGTCGCATAATTTTTTGTTGTGTGTGCAAATGTGTGGCTTGTGATGTGTTAGTTTGGGTTGTTATGTTTTCCATAATTGTTTCATTGTCTGCTCCTGCTCGCTATTCAGCGATCCCATAGACTGAAATGTTATGTCAAAAGGAGAATTACGGATGTTTGGGTTTTTCGTTCTTTAAATCACCTATGGCTGCTTAAATTTCGTATAGCTTTTTAAAAGCAGTATATTTCCAGAATGTTTATTAAAATTTACAATAACTGAAGTATGTTGAGCTCGTAACAAATGGAGAGTTAGGTTTAATTCTCCACATAACTTTTGTTTAGCCTGTCCTCTCAAATTGCTAATTCTTTAGTTAGCCATATAATTTTACGACTTCTGTTGTTCAAAATATACTAATTTTAGTTTGTAAGTGAATTTGAGTTAATCCTTTTAAAATCGAATTTGAATTTTACGCTGCAACATCCAGTGTTTAGAAACTGGAAACTGACTTACTAACTTTAGCAGATTTAGCCTTTCCTCTCAAATTGCTGATTCTTTCGTTGGCCATATATTTTTACGACGTCTGTTGTTCAACAATCGAATTTGTTCAACAATCTAATTTGAATTTTAGGCTGCAATATCCAGTGTTTAGGAACTGTCAACTGACTTACTAATTTTAGCAGACTTAGCCTGTCCTCTCAAATTGTTAATTTTTTAGTTGGCCATATATTTTTACGAATTCTATTGTTGAAAATTTACTAAATTTAGTTTGTAAGTAAATTTGTGTTAACCCTTTTAAAATCAAATTTTAAATTTTATGCTGTAATATTCAATGTTTAGGGACTCGAAAGTGACTTACTTACTTTTGCCAGTTTTTTGAAGATTCAGATTTTTATACTTTAAATTAAAGAGAAAATTCAGATGATAATTTGCTAGTTGATTTAATGCGTTGCGATAATTTACCACGATTTTCAAATTCTTTATTATTTCACTTGTTTTGTCGACCTCGAATTAATTTTACTATTTACCAAAGGGTTAGTTAAGTTAGTCACTATTTTCTATAAAGAAAAAATGTTGCCTCATAGAATTCTTCACCAATATCATTTAAAGTTTTACTAATATTTAAAACCTTTTCCTTCCCTGAATAATGAACAACGCATTAAAGAAAGATAAAACATTTTAAAACATGCACGGGTAATTAGGAAGTGATCAGTGAGATAGTCATAAAGATGAGGATGTTAGATTATATTTTTCTTTTAGGCTCACTGGTGTGTGTCTGTATGTTAAACGTGAGTGAATGATGTATGAAAACTAGGAAATATCATTGCATCTGCCTTGTATGTATCAACAATCGTATGTGATTTACAAATAAAAATTATACAATACTCGTTGCATTTTACAATTTTTATATTCAATTTTGCACTTCTTGTCCCTAATTGGTTATTCGTATAATTGTGCTGCAGAACTTACTCAAATACGAAAAAATTGAAAAAAGAAAAAAATTTAAGAAAACTGCAAAGAACTTTTGCAGTAATAATTCATTGAAAAACTGCTTCCGAATATTACCGGTTAATAAACTTTAACTTGTAACCATCATGTTTCTAAAAAAAATACGTTCAATTGTTTGTAGAGATCATGGTCATAACAATAACAAATTATTGAGTAAATGTGAATAGGTAGAGGGAAGTACCAAGCTACACATCCTCAGTATATAACAGAAACCAAGTATAAATGCACATAAAAACAAAAGTTTTCATACATGCATGAAACATTTAAAATACAAAAGCAATAAAAAGCATATAAAAATGCAAAAGTTACTCAGACTTGCACAATTATGTTCTGCTTATCAACTGAATAATAAAAAAACTATCGAAGTTTATAGTCTGGCAAAGTCAACAACTGAGCCTATGATTCTGTTTGGGCTTCAACATCAGAATTGATGGATTATGATGGATGTGGATTGATATTCTGTCTTCTGGGGAAAAATACACAACTTCATGCTAATAAATCTAAATGATGTTTCAAGCAGGGGAGTAGTATCGACGATATGATCCAACTTTTAACTCTGACTCACTGTTTCAATGGGTTATATCATGCCATTGTCATTAAGATGCTCATCCATACTGGTTAGCTATCAGAAAAAGAAAAAGAACCATTCACAACAACT
The DNA here is from genome assembly GCA_023313725.1 of Lithobius niger. Lineage (NCBI taxonomy): Eukaryota > Metazoa > Arthropoda > Chilopoda > Lithobiomorpha > Lithobiidae > Lithobius > Lithobius niger. Next base: position 10,982 of record JAHWFP010016536.1, on the reverse strand, counting down.
AGGTATACATTTGATAAAACGTTACAAGTTAGTGCAACGTTGGCAAGTTAAAATAATCGAAAAATTTGAATCAAAGAATTCTGACAAATAAAAAAATGTAGAGATAAAATTCTCTTATTGAGTTATGTTAGATATTGGAAGGAGGACGATCTAATAAATTAAATTTGAGAATAAATGAGAAAAAGGTATAGCGTTTTCACTAGACTGAATCCATATTACGCACATGAATGATCGATCACATAGGGCTAATATTGCCAACTTTTCTGAGATTACAAATGCTCCCATGAATCATGTTAAATTAAATGTTTATTTCGTTAAATTTATGAATCTTTTTGTTAATTTTGCTGCAGAACAACCAAGATTTAAAGGGATAAAACGTAGATTTCTTTAAACGTTTGAAGCTTTTAGTCAATTTCACGATTGACTAAAAAAAAACTTCCTGAAGGGGGGCGTTAATAAAGCTACTACACAATTTCTGACCTTAAGATATTTTTGGGGGGTGGGCGTTAGCAAAGCCAGGGCGTTTATTAAGCGATTTACGGTAAATACAATTGGAATTTGTTGTTAGAGTTCACACTATTCATGTTTTTACTATTAATCACAGTGTGTTAATCAAACCCGTTTAATACCCCTGCGTGACTTTTTTTTAATGTATAAACAGTACAACTGCCTAGGTGATTCGTTAATTAATTTCAAATACATGCACTGATTTAGATGTTATTTTTAGGCTCAAATGTTACGTAATGCTGATGTTCTATCAGATCTGTAGTAGTAAACAACGTACGACTTTTGCATCTTGCAGCACTATCAATTTTGAGCTGTAATAATTATGTAGTTCAAATTCCCCCATTCATCATCTCTTAATAACTTTAAACTCAATTTTCGGCATAGATTTTTTCATCAAATTGTAATATATCTTCAAAAACTTAGAAGAAGACCTTCTTTTGTTTCGAGTGTTTGTCAGTTGATATTTGGCCTGCCATTCGATACCTTGTGACGCACGGCCAACAGCAGGGGTAGAAATGGCCGACTTCGTCCTCATTAAATTTTATTACCGAACGAAATGCAATGACATTTAATGAGAACGTCGCTGAGAATAAAAAGAACTAACAAACCACGTAATTTCATTATAATGAGCTATACGTTCGCAGAACCATACAATTTTGCTGCGTTTCATCGCACATCATCCAACTAAACGGGTTAGTCTATTCTGAGGATATTTCCAGATCGTGTTACGTTATTTCTGTAAAATTCCAAATTATCACGGAATAAAACCCGACTCAACCTCCCAACTACCATAAATTGCTTAAATAACGTGTCTTAGTGTCAGGTAGCCACTGTGCCCATTGTTAAGGAAAAGAATATGGATGAAAATCAGATTTATCACTTTAACTTCAAAGACGTTATGTTTGTGTCAGTATTAAAGATAGAATAAAATTACTGTCATGCACGCTTTAACAATAAGTAGGGGTCCCCGAAAGTTTTGAAACACTTCCAGCAAAATTCTTTAACATTTGTGAAGCCTTGAGGCATTGAATATAAAACTCGTGGCAATTGTTCTTACCACAAAATACTTCATTTATTTTTATTGATAATTCCACGATTTTATACTGATTCAACATACACATACCCATACGTTTAATCATATCACAAGTTGTCAGCTTTTCCATTCCGATCAAAACACACAACACTAGTGAGATAGAAAACTCTCTCTCTGAAGCACAGTATTGTGAATTTCGTTTATTCTAAATCCTCGTATAGGCTACAATCTATATATATATATAAATATATATATTTAAATCAAAACATGACAATTTATGTATACACTCTGCTTAACTTTTCTGTATTAATTTTTGCTAATAAGTTTAAAAAATATGTTTATTTCATAACGGATATTTATTATTAAACCACATGCTGCTATTTGTTGGGCGCATATTCAAAGTTACAAAATATTGTTAGCCAAGTAGGAAATCCCTATTATGGGAGGGGGGGGGGTCATTGAGAGAAAGATGTAATTGTAAGCAAATCATTAATGCTTGGTGAACACTTTAATGCAGCCGCAGAAGCTCGCATTTAACATAAATTTCACAGCATTGTTCTGGCTGTTTCAAGCTTTCAGAAGACTTTACATGAAGGGATTTCTATCTTGGGCCACAAACTATTGTAACTTAATACATAAAAAGTTGCCTGCCAGTTTTACAGCCGCAGAGAGAGTATTGTGTGTGTCGTTTCCTAGAAGATATTTTGGACAGCACGAAACAGAGCCAATCAGGGATGGGAATGACTAATTACTCAACGTCATGGAGTGTCACTTACTAACCACCGACAGGTTCTCTTTCATAAAGTACTAAACGTTTACATAGAAAAGAAATGCACGTGTATTGTGCACGTGTAGTGCTCTTCATGTACATGTACATGAAGAGCAAGGAATAAGAACGCTAATTTCTATAACAATCAAATATTTTCCAAATCAGTAGCTTCCTCATCTGCTTAATTTGTTGTCAGTATATTAAAATAAATATTAGATTGGCGCTGGAAGTGAGCCACCATCAGCGATATCTTTTCTGTGTAAACCAACGCATTTGCCAATAGATCAAGCATCGTCTGAAAAGCCAGTTTCTAAAAACAGCGTATGAGCATTAGGGCGTGTTTACGCAATGAGACCTTCTTGCTCGCCGAACCGTTATTTATTTACTATCAGTTTCTACTAAATGAAAGTGGTAATACACAACAAATTGAATGCATTATAAATAACAACACGGATAAAGAACAAAGTGCAACAGTAATTTTAAACATTGCCGCAGCAGTATTGTCATTTCACGCTATTTCCTAAATTTGCTTTTCTCGTGTAAAAAAAAAGTTTCTAACAATGATCAGACGACGGTAGAATAAATAGCTGCTCACAGCGAGAATTCAAACTCCAACATGGCGACACTTCGGGGTTATCATATCGAACACAAATCATCGAATGCTGGGATTTAGAAATCAATCTGTCGTCTTGTGCTGCAGTACAAATGTGTTTCTTGTTGTCATAAATCGACGCTATCAGGTTGCAGGCATCGTACGTCGTGTCGTTAGACAGGAAAAATCCGCGTTATTGCCATAGTTACTACGAATAGACAACTCGAAAACCGCATGCTCCGATAAAGGCGAGAAACAGCCAGCAGATTTAGTATTCACCACGTTAAAGCTAGTGAGCGACAAAATTGTCGTTGCGTAAACCCTCTCTTATACTGTAATTTTTTTTTTTTTTTTTGCAATATACATAATGTAGTACAATAATTTCGCTAAGTTCGGTGCTAGAGTCGAGTATACACTGGATAAGAGCTTTGTCCAACACTACTCGCTACTAACGGCAATTTTTATAAGTTTCTGGTTCTTTTTTGCTTTTACTCGCATGTCATTAACGTAGTACTATGGTAATCCTTCTTATTTAATGCAATTTTATACTACATATTCATGCCACTTACGTACCACACTCTTATCATGCCAGCTGTATGTGAATGATTTGAAATAGTCATGTCTAAGTAGAAAATTTTGGGTAACTCTGCCATTAAATTTTCAACTAACAAACTAATTTTCAGGTTGTTTGGAAAAAACACTAACCTTCCCTTAGTAAAGCGTTTTTTTAACCTACAATCACCGTTTCTGAGAAACCAAGCACCTTTTGTTTTGGGTAATGGAAATAAATAGTGATCTATATGAAAATAACACAGAAAACAGTGTGAATGTAGCAACACCAACCCCATCGATTAATGTACGGATCGATAATTTTTACCATAACCCATTTAATAAGGCGTCAAATTTCGTCTAGTAATTTTTGAAATACTTTCTCAAGGCGTGGACAATACATATATATTGTATTTTGTATATTACATTTTTTATATTAAATTTAAAAAAAAACTCAATGTATAGGAGAATGTGTAACTCTAAAAAGTTCCTATTGAAAGACGTTAGATTCGTCCCCATTAGTTCAGTCCGAGTTTTCAGAGGGCGCCACCTGTTCCATATGGCAATTTTTGCTTATTTTTCAGCCCAAATCTAAAGTAAACTAAATTACAACTAAGCTAGGCTAAATCATAATTAAATACAAGCTAGTTTCGTTTAGTTTAATTTTAGGCTAAAAACTGAGTAGATATTCTCACATAAAACAGATGGCGCCCTCTATAAACTAAGATTGAACTAATACGAATGTGTCTAAGACATTTTAGTATGGGTCACAAATTCTCCTTCCCAACACTATAAATTCTTGACATTATTAATGCTGTAAGCAAGCAAAGACTATCAGCATTATCAGTAGCTGCAGCATTCTGCAATCGAGTAGAGGAAACATGACAGATGATGACAGATTGCCGCGGGTACATGATGACAGATTGCCGTCTTTTGACGAGTTATCAACTAGTATAATAAAACTTATTATAATAATAAGACTTTTTTTCTGGCAAAAAGATATACCGTCACACATCATGATTTGTCAGTGAGAACCATCCATACGACATGACACAAGATACAAAACGCTGGGAAATATAATTATTTGAAAGTACTGTGAAAGCAAGCCAAACCACTTTTAAAAAAATGTTGGTCCTAGTTTTAAAAACTTTTTTTTTATTACTAATGCATTATTTACTATCTGCGTGTAACTTACACAAGTTTCTCTATAAGACTTCGGGGTACAATTAAACTAATTTAATAGTAAGTCCGTAATTTATCCATAACGTTTGTTAAATGTCTCCTGGCAAAGGAAAACGTTTGAACAAATCTTCCAGTATGTGGTTGTTTAGAACAACTATTTTTTTTTTTAGTGTTACGTTATATAAAAAAAATGAATACCAGAATTTTCGGATTGTTCAAGGCGTTATTAATAATTATCATATACGGATAAAGACTCGGCTAAATTTTTTTTAATAATAAATGTAAGCTTACTTAAAACAACGAATTTGTTTACCAACAGCTAAAATGTAAAATAAAGTCCTTTATCGAAATCTGTTTCTTAAACTTTAAAACACCGTTTCCAATCCCAAGTCGAGACTGTTTTCAAGCCGTGAAACCAACACAAGCTTTTCAAATATGAAAAAATGGTCAAAAATAACGGAAAGGTGATCGAGTCAGCGGAAGCATAATGTGTTTCTATGTTTCAACTCGACGTGAAGAGAGTTGAAAAAGTGGTGAACTTTCACGGTAGTTGGTACCTTTCTCTTCTTTCTGATGTCGAATTAAAATATAGCCAACACATTCATTTTCGGTAGGTGCCTAATGACATAGTCGTTGCTTCACCGTTTCTCTGTAAATTACCAGTACAAAGAACTGGTAATTTGTTTCCAGCTCTTTGTACTGTCAAATTACAGGCCATGTCGGTTAATTACTCACCTAAGAGGAAACGGGTCTTGCTAAATCCTGCTCTCAGGGTGTTCTAAGCTGAGATTATAAAGAAATACACTGTAAAAATAAAAACCGCCATATACCGTGAAATCTGGGACATCTGTGATTGACCACCAGTAAAATAACATAAATTTTTGACAGTGACTGCGGTGGTGTTTCTCTTTTATTTTTATGGTGTGACGAAGCTTGTTTTGCTCTTACTGCTTGAAAACGGTTTCAACCTATGCTACAAAATGTTTTTTTGTGTGTTTTATTAATTAGTGTTATGTGTGTCAAAGTATAACAAAGAAAAAGGCAAATATTGATGAAGCTAAGGACAGGATACATTTGCTTTGCTACCATAGGCTGTATTTGTTTCCGAAATTGACAATTTTTCTTTCTTATTTATGTGGTGCCAGTTAAATGGAATGATAGCAAAATTTTCAGTGCCGTATCTTCTCAAGAATGACTAAGATTTATCAGATTAAAAAATGTGTGGTTTTCTTGGTTTCTTCCTGTAACTGGTTGCTTCAAGTTTCGGACAGTAGGAAAAATATTCCCTTCACTTGAATCCAGCCGTAGTATCATTATTCATTTTAACCATAGCACTTTAGCACGATATGTCGAAAACTTTTGCGAATCAACATTTATTTTCATCAGTTATACACAATATTCTTGAATAGCTGCAATGCATGTACAAGATATTGTTTGGATTTGGCAATGATTAATATCTAGACACACGCTATATTAGTGTGTCGCGCCAAGTTAGGCAACAAACATCACATCAATTGAATTATCGAGGATGTAAGCCATTGTAGCGCGACGCCATAGCATCAGTGTCTTATATCCTGAAGCATAGTTAGGCACATTTCAGGTACTTGGGGAAAAATAATAATGCGGCACAAAAGCTTAAATTGTGGTAAAATAGAGAGCTTGACAAAAATGGAGAGTTTGACCCACCTGACAAAAATTAACTTGTATAGGAATGTCAGCTAAGTGGCTTTCAATGCGAAATTTGACCCTAAATAACGTTGCAAACGTGTTACTAGTTTCGTTACTACTTCTAGTCCACTCTTCCTCATGTTAATTCCCATAGGGTGATTATTCACCTATACCGAGATAACTGGAAGGCTTAACTTAACGAATGTTTTCATGTGTTGATATCACTCCTTTGAAGGGCCGAACCATTCGGAACTTGGCGGTCACTTTTACCTGTTTTAGTTTTTGATATGATTAACATTGCGCGGAGCTCAATTCGCGTTGCTATTATCTAACTGTATCAAGAGTTTTTTGTTTGATGTGTGGCCTTCTCTCAACGTACACCTGAGATTGTACGTATATGTGCTGTGATGACATTTATGTTATTAGTTTTAATAATGGTGCAGTGGTTTTATGGAATTTCCATTTTTGTGTAATATTGCGCATAAAAACAGTTTGCATAATTGGGTCATGGTAGTGTCGAGTTTATAAAGTTATGTACTTTATTGGAGATGACCGATTCCCAGTTCTCAGACTCGGTACGAAATATGAATTTTTTTTTACCATTATTGCTGTTAGGTCGTCATCCTTTGCAGATTACTACTGACGCTCTTCTTTTTTTGCTAATATTTTACCGCAAATTTCGATTCTTTAACTTTGTGTAATTCTTTATGATTTGCATAGTTCAGCAAACTGATAGTTTCGTTTCATTTGTGTTACGAATGGTGATAAATTATTATACTTTATTAAACGTTAATGGCAAACTGGAACGACATGTTGACGGTAATTGAGAAAACTCGTGTGTCGAATCGATGTTGTGTGACACAGAATACTACAACGGGAAAATACAATTTTAGCGATCATCCATTATTACCTCCAGAAACAGTTGGAAGACAGCAATCGTACTACCGGACTTACCCAAAACTTCTTATTGGGAAGGATAGATAAATGTTTTGTGTACTGAAAAGTCCAATTATGAAAACATGTTTATTTGTTGCGTATATTTTCGGTATTTATATTGGGTTCTTTTTATGGCTGGAATTACTTATGGAACAAGTTATTGTTTGGTTTATTTTGGCATCCGTTGTACATAAGTTACTACTGAAATGTAGGAAACCATTTGATAAAAGGATACAAGGCTAAAATTAAACGCATAACACAAGTGTTGAAAATTAAACTTATCACAATTACATTATTTACTGTTTGTTTCTCCTACCCAAATTCCTGTTATTTGTGTTGTTGCATTGTAGTGCAACCTGTAAAATACGTCTCAAACAACATATATACAATATGTCTCAGAAGTCCTGAACCAGGTAGCCTATATGGTATAGGCCTATACAACACCCAGAGTAAAGTCCTGGGTTCAAGTCCTGGGTGTACTGCGAGTGAACGCCTATTGTGGATGACATTTGCTACTCCCGTTAGGTGCATAATTTTCTCATAGTTTGCTGATTTGTACACCTTAGGCCTAATATGGTATAGACGTACATCGTATAGCCTACACTGGTTCAGGATGAGACATACTGTATATTTCGAACATAGTAGTAATATCATACCCTATATTAAACTATTTTCTAATGACTAATGCTACTTTACAATTTCCGTTCCGACTTGTAACTGGAATAAAGCTTAAAAAGAGCAGAAAAATTATACAAAAATATAATGTACGTCGAATTTGGATGATACATCCAATTTTTAGCATTACGATTACCCTGGCACTGTAGCCTTTGTATTCTAAATACAACTTATTTATTACATTTTTTAACTTTATCATTTTATTTTTAAAACGTGCCATTGGAGTGATGGCAAAATCACCATGACGTTACATTAATGACTAGGAGGTTGCCAATTTATTCTAGTCAACAGAAAATTCGTTACTTGTAGTTTATGTTTTTGCGCACTGTTTTTTAATTTTCCTAATTTGCATTGATTTTCATGTATTTAAATACATATGAAGCTGTTGAACATTACAGGTAAGAAAATCCTTTTGAAAAAATGAGTTTTAACGATTTACTGTAATTTTGCAACCATGTAAAATAGGGAACACCATCTTGCATGCATTTAATTTCGTCGACATGCAACATATTTCGCATGCGATGTCCTGATAATGTAGACGAATACAGTGAGCTTCCTCTACTCGAACAAACAAAATTTGACTGTGCAAACTTTAGTATTCTCACCTATAAGTATGGTAATGCATCCCTTCCGCAAAAAAATGTCTGCTCAATTTTTCAATGTGGATATTCTTAGAATTTGAAGTTTTGTGCAAAAACGAAACGTCTTCTTGTAAATTCTGGTGCCTGTTTTGTAAGAATGTATGAAATGTTCCTAGTGTGGTGTATAAATATTTAAAATTGTGATTATTATGATGAATTAAAAACCATTTAAAAGTTCCCTTGCAATAAGCAGTAAAACAACGAGACAAACAAATTCAATTAACGTTAAAATACGATGAAATCACTAGAATGTTTACATTGCCGTCTTGTCTCTGGAATACAAAATAGGCCATCTCAGAACTGATAACAGTGTGAGTGTGTAAACTCTTTTGTGTTGATTTAAACATGATGATAGTTTAATGTGTTTTCACCTTGCTTTCTGTCAACTTCAAGGAAGCTTTTGATAAAGAATGCAAAGGTTGTAGGCAATGTGATTAGAAATTAAGGTAACAATTTCATGTAATGCAGGTTTCCTAAATAGATGGATTATTCCATTTGCGAATCCACTATCCATATTAGCCTACGAATTACTTTAGTACTGAAACCTGATTATGACTTAACCAAAATCAATAATTGTAAACGTAGGAATATTATGTGGATACAATATCTGCCGTCTGGGGTGGTACCACTAATCAATGTGGACTGGCAGCAAGAACAGTCCTGTATCGTAATGGACGTAACTTTTTGTGGGGATTTCGTTGCTAGGTTACCAGGAAGACATTTGTCCATACGCCACGTTCAGTCTGGAGGACTGTCGCGTTGAGGCCCAGGAGACGCAAGATGTCCCACTCCACCTCTTCACTCACCAGGACCCATGTGATAGATACCGCCAACCCAACAATTATGCAGGATCGGTAAGAAGCATTTTTATTTTTATATTCGCTTGAAATTAGCTACAGAACATCATTGGTGCATGCAGAAGTAGGGGGGGGGAGGTTGGCAAAATGGGATGCATGTTCCTCCCAAGACTCTGACCCAAGCTGTCGACGCGCCATTAAGCCTCCTTCCCCCCCCCCCCCCCAAGACTCTGACGAAGAGTAAGACTGAACAATTGCAACAACTTTGACTGATTTTCCTTTGTTTTTGGAAGACTCGTTTTTGTTTGTTGTTTGTCTCAAGTACGTAAGATTGGTTTATATAGCATTGCTGCTTAGCAACTGTGATTCACAGCACTGAGGCTTGTTGTCTGCCGCTAATGCGTCACATGGATACAGAGAACTATACACGTATCGTAGAACAATCTGTTTTTTTTTTCCCATAATCACTGTTACAATCACAGAAACTGTCCCTGAACGTGTTTATTGTTAACATGTCTCACGTTCTAAGTCATAATTTGGCCGTTTTCCAGACCGATCCCAGTCAACTTCTGGTAATGGCCGTGGCTTTTACCTCGATGTTAAAACGCTTCTCAGATCGCTCTGGACAACATACAAGTACTAAGAATGACTTCGAACATGAGGCAACTTATCAAAAAAGATATGCAGCGCGAGTTCCATTGATGATAATAATGCATAAGTAAAATTTAAAATTTAGTAACGCTCAATTGTTCTACCATATAACTTCTGACTGGTTTCACCCCTTTTATTAAATGTATTACGACTGGGCTTACCCACACTTGAACTGCGCCGTCTACACCCAGACTTGTCGCTGACTAATTCGATCATCCACAACTTATTACCCCTGATTTCTTATTCTTTGAACGTCAAAGTTTTCAGGCGACCCGTGCTCACCCGTTAAAGTTGAAGCTACTCTCTTCCCGCTTCGATTGCAGAAGACACTTCTTTGCACTCCGCGTTGTGCCCTGTTGGAACTCTCTTCCAAATGAGGTGGTGACTTCGTCTTCTCTTCATTGTTTTCGTCGGTTAGTTAGAGCTTGTAACCTATCTAAATTCCTTAAGATGGTTTATTAGTGATACGTCCTTTACCTGTAGTGCACCTGTCTTCTATTTTTTCTTTGTTATCGAATTAAATCAGGGGCGGTGTTAGTGTTTTTACCCTTCCGTCACCTAACCAGCCATATGTGGCAGGTTAAACATTTATATTATTATTATGGACTCTGTACCCATGCAATATGCGAACGCCGGACGACAAACCCCTGTGATTCATGGTGTCGCTAGTGTTTTCCCATTTACAAAATAAAAAAAAATAATAACGTTGAAGGTATACTAATAAAGTTGGGTTCGGTTTAGAAAATGTACGAAAATAACCTTCCTAGAAGACTCAAATCACCAAAATCGTTAAAGAGGGTTACTTTGGCAGTCCATTTTCATTTCTTTTGGGCCCAAAACAAATTGTTGGGTGCACCAATGCTCACATCAAAGCCATAGCTAGCCTCTTGCTGCTGAGGCAAAGTAAAGTGTTTCGTTCCTCCCCGTACGAAAAAAAAATAGGTTTTTGACTGTTCCATACAGCCTTCTGCGGATCCTGTGT
>JAHWFP010016535.1:0-18656 GCA_023313725.1 Lithobius niger | reverse complement strand
GTCTGCTTAACGCTCGCACGATCCCATTTGAGCGAGAGGTGTGCCCCCAACTCTTTACTGATTAGGAATTTGATGTTAGGGTTTGACGGCCCTTGAAGATTCATGAGTGGTTGTCCGCTCGCCTCACAGTGCTGAATCGCCAGCGATTCAAGTCCTCTTAGATGTAAATCCCTCTTACTATTAGACACCAGCAGAGTAGTTGTTTGGTCCCAATCGATTTTGTGCTTTGTACTCATGCGGTGGGTGGCGATGCTGTTTGCTTCATTCTCGTTTCTTACGTCAGCCATATGTTGTTTCACTCGAGTGTGGATTCCTTTTCGTGTTTCTCCTACATAAACTGCTTCGCAGAAGCAAGCACAAGAAAGGAAGCCTGAAGAAGATAGGAGAGACCGAAATTAACACCACTCGGACTATTAGGCCTATCGAAAATTCGCAAAATACCGTACAGTGTGTATTTTTGTTTTTGAATTTGAGCGTTACAATTGTGATCGATTGATTTCGAACATTCAAAGTAGAAGATGGTTCATTTTTTCGCCAAGTGGAATTTGCGAAACCACACGGTCCATTATGAAAACGAAATTCTAAAAATGAAAAAAGGTTCTAAAAAAACCAGTTCATTCTAAAAACTGACTGTTTTTTTTAGAACCGTTTTTTTTAAGATTTAGAATTTGGTTTTTAGAATAAACCGTGTGGTCTCGCAAATTCCAGTTGCTTTGCTACTACTTTCTTGCCCCATTTTTTTATTTTGAAAAAATGGGGAAAATGTGCAGTTGCCGTCCAGATGAAGTTATGATGCCAGGCTTGCAAGTGAGCAGTTGACTCTGTAATTTAAAAATTTTTTAAAGTAGAAGTGTTTTGGTCAGGGATATTTGAAGAAGTAAGTCAGGGAAAATCGGGGATAGTCAGGGATATTCATTTTCAGATATGAGTATGAACCCTGCCCTAGCTCCCCGCTTCGTAGAACCAGGTGATTCCCCGTGTGCAATTAATAGATTAAAGCGATAAATGGAAATGGCCGCTATAGTCACATTATATTGAATGCGAGCACAGCGCTCCTAGCAGGTGATTAGCTAAACTAATTTCAAATAAGAAGATTTTAATTATTTAATTTATTTCTGCATTAAAAAGCATAAAATAAGTAATTTAACACATAAGTAGTATTTACACATAGTAAAAACTAATTCTAAGCAGTGTTAAAAATTTCGGTTTCTTTATTGCCAAAACAACTTAACCTGGTAATTTAGCATTACATTCCTCGAATGTGATGTTCCCCTGGAGGTTACTTCCGGTTCGAAGACGCCTGCTTGCATTTCCCACCGCGCATGCGCGGCGCGGTCCTCCCTTATAAAAGCGACAGCGCACATGCTATCGGCATTCATTTTCCTCCAGAGGTGTCTCCACGCCAGGTGGAGGTGGCTCCCCGGTTCCCCGACTGTCGTTTGGAAAACTGGATTCCTCGCCGAAGATAGCCACCGCTTCGAAAGCTCCTCCTTCGTCCGACGCTCATCCTCTGTTGAGGACTCTGTTGAGGAGTGGCACAAGAAAAGGGAAGAACATGTCATCATGAGAGGAAACACTTCATCCCTCTTCAAATTCTATCGTAAAAAAAACCCAGTCTGTCCGATCCTTACCGCCTTTTAATGGCCCAAGCGGCTTCTTGGTTGATAACCTGGAAAAGGCTGAGTTACTAAGTAGTATCTTTGCATCAAATAGCATTCATGATGATGGTAACCAAAATTTACCATTGTCACAGAATCGATATACGCAAAACAGTTGTAAGTTTTTTTTTATAGCCGACAAAAATATTCATTACCTCTTTTAATAGCAGTTTCCCCTTTTGAGCTATTTATCCCCTAGAAACTTGAAAGTTGTTTTCCCTGCCAGGCTCGTACGATACGACGCATGCGCGGGCTTGGGCCTCCTTATATAAGCTCCGGCGCAGCGTCCTGTTGGCATCATTTCTCCTAGGGTGATCACCGCAAGTGGTCGTTCCGAGCTTCCCCACCTCATTGTTGCCTTCCGCATACCTCCGCTCCACGAAAGGGCGCCTTCCTCTGCACCCTTTCCTGTTGGATTGTCTACGCCCTCCGTTGCTTTTACAACGGTTTTATGGCATCTTCATCCGTTCTTTCAGTCAAAGATGACCCTCCTGCGCCCTTGCTGGGCTCACCATTTCCTCCGCCCTTCCTTCGGAAGGCCTCTCATCCACCGTTCTGGAACCGCTACCACGCACCGCTGCGTTACGTGACTATTGCTACCTCCGCTCCTCAAACGAACCTTCCACCTCCGGAATTAATCTCCTCCTCTGGTGGTACTCCATGATCCATATCCTACCGACGGACCTCCGACAAATTTCTCGTCTGCCATTCCCCTTCTGGAACCACTATCACCCAGTACTACATCCCGTCATGGCACAGGCGCCTCCGCCTCACGGTCATCCGCTCTGCCTTTCGTACTGGCCTCCTCGTCTCCAGCATGGCATGCTCCGAACCAGTCTGCCGTTTTTTCTGGCTCTCCTTCCGTCCCTCACCTCCGGTCAGACAGCAACATCCATCAAACAGGTTCTCTCTGTGCTGCCACATGATGAGTTGCTCTTCCAGCTCCTTGTCCGCTTAACGTTCATCATTCCGCTGTTCTTTCGCCCTCCGCTGGCTGCCGTCTCGGACTGGCTGTTCCTCTTGGCTCCTGCCCAAGACGGTTCTCGTCTTCGCTGCGTGCGGACGATACACGGATCAGTCCGGATTGGCGATGTTCCTCATCTTTGGTTCCCCCTCCCCGCTGCGCATTACCTCCACGCAGCCTTCTTGGGGTGGGCCATTTCGCTGCCTGCTGTAGGCTTCCACCTTTACTGCCTCCAACATTGAATGCTGTCTCTTCATTGGATGGGGTGTGATGTCCTCATGCCACCTCCATCTGCGCCCCTACTGCGCAGCACTCCTTTCAGAATTTGTGCCTTGACGATACAACCAGCTCGTCCCTTATCTACAGACGGGCTCCTACGATTCAACGCATGCGCAGCCTTGGAGACAGCTCATATGAGCCCAAGCGCAGCATCCTATCGGGTTCATTTTCCCTTGAACGATTGCTGCGAGTGGTCGCTCCCAGCTCCCTACAGGTCCACAATACCCTCTGCATACCACCATTCCGCGGAAAGACACCACCCTCCGCTCTTCTTCTTCCAAGGATATCCGGCCTTCCGTTGATTTTTACAATGGTTTCCTAGATAATCCTTCCGTTTCTTCTGTCAGGAATAAAGCGCTCAGGAATACCCTTCCGCGGTTCCACTACGGCAACCAGCTTACAAGCCATCCTCTCCCAAGACACTTCATGTGAACCCATGTTACAAGGAAGACCTCAGCTACGACATGACCTATTACCATCCAAGGCATCATTCCGCTTGCACCCAATAAAGCATCTTCCTCACTTTTGCATTGTCCCTACCAGTAGGTAGCCACATCCTCCGGCCTCTCTTCCTGTACTAAAGACATCACCCCGACCCTCTTTTTTTCTCTGCCAGCCAAGTAACTTCCACCAGTCAGGACGACTGCTACATCCCAACAACGTCTTCCGATGGTTGGGTCATTCCCGTCGACCGCCTCCGTCTTTGGCAGCATCCTTCCATTTGACAGTTCCCACATCTCAAGACAGCACCTCAAGGCTTTCATTCTCCCACAAGATATACAATCTAGGCCTCCGGCGTCTTTGTTATTTGAATTCATTGGCCACGTTCCTACACGATTCCACAATACCCTCCGCATATGACCATTCCGCTGACAGACACCTCCCTCCGCTCCTACGCTTGCTAAATTATCTAGCCTTCCGCAGCTTCTGCACAGGACTAATGAATACTCCACCCGTTCCTTCAGTCGAGGATGGCCCTCCTCCGCCTTCATCAGGATCTCCACGTTCTTCCATTATTCCTCTGGAATGTTTCTCGCTTGCTGTTCACACTCTAGCACCACTACCACAGGGCACTACGTCCCGTTCCGTTACCTACGCTTTCATTCCACGGACGACAGTTCCATCCCCAGTCATGGCCTCCTCCTACCAGGATGCTCCTGTTTCTCCAGTACGACACAACATCTTAAGTCAGACGGACGCCGCTTCTGGCTCTCCCTCTGCCCCGCGAATCCAGCCAAACAACGACGTCCTTCAGACTCAGCTCCCCATTCCGAGTCTCCATGCAACACGTTACCTCCCATTCCATCCAGTAGAGGAGGACTTAGACCCGTCCGTCAACCTTACATCTCCCAGACACGAGCCCAGCCTTTTGACCGTGCTCCTCTGTCGCATTCCTTCCTCTACTGACAGCCTTGTCAGCCACCATCAGCGATTTTCCTGCACCGCATCCTCTATCAACTTTCCTCCTGGGCTGCTTGCACTTACCATTACCGTTCCTACCCTTCAGCAGACCCTTCTGCGATCCAGATTGTCCATCCGCAGTCCTGCCTAAAAAGTCGGCTCCCGGACCATCCTCTCCCAGGTATTTAATGTTAACTTGGTTTGTGATAAGGAACTCCACTACTATGTCCAATATATGATCCTTGTAACAACATCTCCGAACTATTTTTCACTTTCGCCACGTTCCCCTCCGACCATTCGTCCCCATCCGGGGGATCACACCTCTGGCATCAAAACCACCACCCTCCTTGCCATCAAGAACCATCCATCTGCCGATATTTGTACCCTCTCGCCGTTCCTCCTGTACAGAATACATACCCCCACCGTCTTTCCTGTTCATAGACACTGAAGTTAGTTTGGGGATCATACGCCCCAAAATTCTCCATCCACCTCCCATCCGAAGCAGAGGGAGTTCGGCTGCCAGTCGCTTCTTATCCTTCGACCATGCAGACTTACCATCTTGCAATACGCATCACCAATGGATTCTTTGCCTCCACCCTTCGTCCAACCTCCACTCCTCCGCCGACAACCGTGGCGATTGGAGGATTATCACCTTCAGGACGAATGGAACACAACACTTTGTGTTAACCATGTCCCATTGCATGACACTACATTTGTACGTTACTTCTCACACACTACCTCCGGTTGTGATCTCATCATTGTCTACCCATCCGCCGCCTTTCGCGTTCCTCTTTGTTTTCAAGCTTCGCTCCTTCCTCCCGTCACCAAGAGACGCTCTTCGCACACCGTAACTAACATTGTGCAGCTCCATCACCTTTGCCTTTCCTGTTGGAGGACCCACCTGCTAACGGCCAGGTAGTTCTACACCCCACCAATTCCGGTTCCCAGCATTGGACACCACCTCACCTCCTCCGCCTACTGTTCCGGACATTCCTCCACTGCTACCTGACTCTTCCGTTGCTCTTCCGCCTGCCGCACCTCCTCTCCAACAGATTACCATCAAACCGCCCGACACTCCACTAACGACATCTCGTTATCCAAATACATCTTGTATGTCAGTGTCTGAATCCAACCCCACAACTCCTCCTGGGACACACATCGACCCTCGGAGTGTTCCTTCCGGTCCATCTTCCATCTCCGTCTGGCAACAAACTCTGCAATCTCCACTTATGTCCCATACTTAAAATTATTCGGTATGGCGGTTTGACAACGCGCCCTCCCTTATACCGGTCTTCCACGGCATCAATCCTAACACTACAACTGCGGACGGAGATTTATCCTGCTCTTCGTGCCTGCTCTCCAAGGCTACTAGTGTAGCCATGGAATTTAGAATGATTCCATAATACATCCTCAACCTCCGTTTTTCAAATTGTTGAAAATAATACCTCCGAAATTCTTTGAGGCAGCGAGGTGTCCGCCTAGATCATTCCCTTCGCCGAAGATAGTTAAAGACTTTCCCCTCGCTCAAAAAAAAATCACCTCCTCAGGAAAATGTACGATATTCTACCACCTCTTCCGCCGCGGGTAAAAGCAGTACTACAACTATACCTACCTACTACACCAGGACCTTCCTCTTCCTTACATTCGTACCACAATTGCCTCCAACTTGTGCCTTCCTCTGTTGCCATTCCACGCATCCAGTCAACATGCCTCCGGTCTAATGACCTGTCCGCTACAAATACCTACATCCTGCAAGATCATCTTTCTTCCCACAAGGTAGGCTGTTTCAACAACTAAGTTGATTATTTAATATAGCCTTCCGTCTCTCCATAATATCTCCGCTTCTGCACCATCCTCATTCTTCCCACAAAGTAAGATGTTTCAGCACTTACGCTTGATTCCTTGATTTGTACCCCTTGATGCTTAGACCACTGTATGTGGTGTATTTTCTTTCTCGTTGCCGTGAAAATATACATTACGTTTTTTAAAGCATTCTCTTCTCCTAATGCTGTTTTATCTAGAGAAATTAAAATGGAGATATCCTTTCGCGTCGCTACCTACTGCGCAGCCTCCTCATATATAACCGAAGCGGAGCGCAATTGCTCACCTTTTCTTCTCTACGACGCACGCTGTTAACATCGCTCCAGAACCATGGTTCGCGATTACCCGGCAATCGATCCTCGATTCCCGATTCCCCGTTCCTGGTTACCACCATGCCTAGAGTCAAAGGTACTCCTAAGGAAGGGTCTGCGACCCATCATCCTGCTTCTGCGTCTCCGGTTCCCTTATCACAACCGGATTAAGTGTCGTTGAGGTTTTGGAACTCACAGCGGAACCTAAACCACTCAATTCTCAGTTACCACTAGGGAACCCGTTCCTTTCCGAACTCTCGGTTCCCCCTCTACCTGTAAATACAGTATCTTCGTCACCGGTTCCCGGTAGCCAACCTCCTCCTGCTTGTGACTTACGTTCCCTTAGCAAAGAACTTGCTTGAGCAAAGGAATCGTACGCCAGACTTAAAGCTTCAAGTTAAGGCACGCAAAGCAACTGCCAAAGCCTCATCCTTCGTTCCTTTAACACCGTTGGACCTGTGTTCACGTTCCTCTCACAGTATTCAGTCGGCTCCACCATACGCGAATGGTCTGCTTTCGAACTCACAAGTTCACAACCTCATGGATTCTTCTCTTCACACCTTTAAGCGGAAGACTCCTCCGGTTTCCGATTACACCTCAGCATGGGTTGCTAAAGTGCCAAAAACTTCACGTATCAACGACGCCGGTCCCTCTCACAGGGTAATCGATCCTCCACTACCAGCGGTTCCCGTCGTTCCGGTTCCCGATCCCATTCGTGGTTCGCCGTCCCACGACGGTAGTGTGCACAATTCCTATTACTCGACGAACCGATCCCTTCAGGACCAGAAACCACCGTTCCTAGGGGATCCCGATCCTACTATATCTCGTTGCCCGATTACTCAAAACTGTCGAGGGAATCACTCCTGATTGTTTCCTATATAAACCCAGCATCGCTCCCGATCCTGTCGGCAAGGATCGAGGCCTTGCTACAGGCTATGGGTTTGGTCTTCACGACCAACTCCCTCATCAGCCACAATTTCTTGGACAATCGACCACGTTACTTACTACACTGCTACGCAATGGTGGTATTCTCTTAGGTAAGAGGTCACCCCTTGAATTAGACAAGGAACCTCCGCCTCCCAGGCCAGGTCGTGAGACCTTTTTCTTTCGTCCTATTGGAGAAGGGACTGCTAACCCTCGCAATTTTGACATGTACCCAGAATCAGAGTTCCTCACAGCAGATGCCAAACTCGATTTTGGTTCAGCTCTATTCCTTCCTCACCGAGTTGCGGTTCCCATTTATGTCCTCCGTGACAACGACCATCTTCTTCGTCTTGGCCTCCGCGCTGCATCACAAGCAGAAGTACTTAGCACGGCCACCAACGCTCTCTGCGAACGCCTCTACACCGATCCTCCTGATGACACGAGGCAACTCGGTTTCCTTATTAACCAGGTTTTCAGGAAAAGCTGCCTTGCAACCTACGCTATGAATTGGTTCACACGGGCTCTTTTTAAATCTACGTTACTTTTGCGTGAAGTTGCCCTCAATACGTCCCCTAACATTCGTGACTCTAGTCGTCACCTTTTGCAGAATCAACCAATTCATGAGTCCGAATGCCTTTTCCGTGGCCTTATACCCAAGGTTGCACCTCACCTGGATGTATCTCGCAAGTCGCGTCCCAACAAAGGCCGTCCCCTTTGCCGTTACCAACCCTCGGTTCCCCCACATGTTGAGCCTCCCAAGGAAGATTGGGGAACGCGCAAGGAACCAACTGCTCCACCAGCACGCTTCCCACGTTCCTCATCCCCCTTTCCACAACGGTTCCAGGGACGGGGACGTGCGCGATCCCTGGGACGATCCTCTACCCCGGATCGCCGACAGCGGCAATCACCTTCCTGTTCCCGTGCTCGAAATCTCCAGTCCTATTAACATTCCCCCTCTTCCACAAGTTGGGGGAGGGGCCTTCGTTTTTTCGCCAAAGCCTTGCAATCGGTAACCACGGATCCAGTTATCCTTTCCATTATTTTGGACGGTTTCAAACCAAAATTCTCGGTTCCTCCTCCACTCCAAAGTCCACCATGGGAATCGGAACCACAAGCCTCGATCCCACTGCGTACCGAAATACTTTCGTTACTTCACAAAGCTGCAATTCGGCTAGTGCCGCCACCCATCAGCCCAGGCTTTTACAGCAACATTTTTATTTGCGACAAGAAAACTGGCGGCTCTCACCTAAATTCTCATTTCCAAATGGAAACAGTCTCATCCATTTGGGAATCGTTGGCACCAAGGGACTGGACAATTTCGTTGGATCTGGCTGACGCATACCTTCACATTCCTCTTCATGTCTCTGTCCGCCACCTGTTTCGGTTTCTTCTCAACGGAGCCGTTTACGAATTTCTCTGCCTCTCGTTTGGTTTAAACGCTGCCCCTCGAATCTTCACCCTCGTGCTACGTCCCGTCCTTGCTCATCTCCACCAACGAGGCACTCGCATTCATGCCTTTCTCGACGACTGTCTCCTTCCCCATCCCAGCCCTGCAACCCTCACTACCAACGTCCACATTGTCATGTCTCTTTTTCATCGATTAGGCCTAGGCATCAATTTTCCGAAATCAAGACTGCAACCAGCTCAGTCCTTCGTGTTCCTAGGGGTATTCTTCGATCTCATTCGAGTATCTGTAATGCCGTCACCAGAACGAATCAGCACCCACCTCCTTGCTCTTCGATCGTTCCTTCATCAATCCCTCCACACCTTTCGAGATCTTGCTTAAATCATAGACATCATCGATTCCTTTGCGGATCTGGTTTCCTACGGCAGGTGGATGTCACTTCCGCTTCACCATTATCGATTACTGCAATGGGGCAACCCACAGAAAGCACTATTCTACAGCCTCGAAAGATTGATCCCTCCTTCCCGTTAGACACAGTCAACTGGTGGATGGATGTCACGAACCTCACTGCCTCGCTTCCCCTTCACGAACCGATCCCTCAACTTCATCTGTTCACAGACGCATCCTTTACGGGATGGGGTGCCCACATTGGCAGCATGACAATCTCCGACATTTGGGAGACCAACACGATCGAACATATCAATATATTAGTGCTTCGGGCAGTCCTCAAAAGCCTCCAACACTTCCAGCCCTATGTCTCCGGACGCATAAACCAAGCTCACATCGACAATACAACTGCGGTTGCGTATCTACGGAAGGGTGGCGGGACTCGATCCCTGTCCCTCCATCATCTCACGTCCCAAATCTTCCAATTTTGCATTCAACACCAAATTTGTCTGCTTCCCCTTCATATACCCGGCAACCTGAATGTAATCGCCGATTCCCTTTCTCGCCTCACACCACCACCTGGCGAATGGACACTTCACCATTTGCAACACCCTGTTCACTACCTAGGGTCGCCCATGTTAGACCTCTTTGCCACAAGGTTTAATGCCAGACTTCCCCACTTCGTCAGCCCGATTCCCGATCCCCGAGCATGGGCAACAGATGCTCTCACTCTCGATTGGAATCACCTATTCGCCTACGCATTCCCTCCCCCACAGCTGTTACCCTTGGTTCTCCGCAAAATCGCCAACTTGAATGGCCGATTCCTCCTCATTGCCCCGAATTGGCCTGTAGCAGCATGGTTCCCTCTACTCCTGAGCCTACTTACTGATCTACCGACGGCACTACTTCTCATACTGAATCTGTTATCCCAAGCCAGGGAATCTGTCCTGCATTCGAACCCTCCAGCACTCCGACTTCACGGGTGGCTACTATCGTCCAGCTTAACTCAGAGCAACAGGCATTTTTGATGAAGACGAAGCCATTCGCATCGCCTCTCGCACAGTCCGATCCTCTACCAACAAAGTCTATGACAGCCATTGGAAATGTTGGCTTCATTGGTGTATCGAGGAACAGGTTAATCCAATCGACCCCCCCCCCCCTACGGCCGACTTACTCCGATTCCTAACTTCGCTCTTGAAGAGCGGTTAACGGGGATCTACGATCTCGTTTACCAATTGGCCTTGAATGCAGTCTTTAAAGCCGCAGGTAAAAATGACCTTCTTACCGATTACCGGATTTCTTCCCTGATTCACTCTTTCCAACTTGATAGACCACAGTTGCAACGACAGTTTCTCGACTGAGACTTTTCTATCGTCCTCTCCGCATTACTCGCTCCCCCTATGAACCCATGAGGACCTGTCAACTTAGCGATCTTACCAGGAAAACTGTGTTCCTTGTTGCCCTGGCTGCATGCTTACGTTGCGGGGAACTTCAAGCTTTGTCCGCTACAGCTTCTGATTGCTTTTTCCTTGACAACTACAATGGCGTTGCTCTTACTCCACATGCTTCATTTCGGGCAAAAATGCAGAAACCTAACAAACAAACCCAACCTTTCATCATCCCTTCTTTATCCAGCGTTTTAGGTGATGAACAGGAAAGAACACTTTGTACGGTACGAGCTGTTCGTTTTTATCTCAAAGCGTTCAAGCCAATTCGCAGGGACCGAACTCAACTATTTATACCCTTCAATAATAGAACTGGCACAACTTCCACTAGAATGATTGCCACATGGCTCAAAACCGTCATCATCGTCCAAGCTTACGATGCTCTCGATATCAATTGTGCAGCTGAAGGCATCCGTGTCACTGTACATGAACTCTGTGCCATCTCAGCTTCATGGGCGCACCATAGTAACATACCGATCTCGGACATCATGCAAGCAGCATCTTGGCACAGTCACACTGTTTTCACTTCCCGTTACCTCCGGGATATGTCGTATCATGCAGATGGACTCTACCGCATTGGGCCTTTTGTAGCTGCTCAACGCGTTCTCTAACAAACGTCCCCTTTTCACACTCGTTTTCTGTGTAGGGAACCGGTCGCCACCTGAGGGTACTTAGTCATATGGCGCCCGCCGCCGTGACAAAATCTGTGGAATGCTTTAAAAAAGATAATGTATATTGTGACGGCAACTAGAAACTCCAAACTACCAGTATTACCTGGTTGATTTTGGTTTCTATTGCCTATTGAAATATACATTACCTTGCTTCCCACCCTCCTCCCCTCATGTCGCCATCTGGGCACTACGAGGTCCAAAAAGGTGAGCAATTGCGCTCCGCTTCGGTTATATATGAAGAGGCTGCGCAGTAGGTAGCGACGCGGAAGGATATCTTCATTTTAATTTCTCTAGATAAAACAGCATTAGGAGAAGAGAATGCTTTAAAAAAGGTAATATATAGTTTCAATAGGCAATAGAAACCAAAATCAACCAGGTATTACTGGTATTTTGGAGTTTTTTCTTATATATATTATTAGTTATCCATGAGCAACCGCAACCCTAATCTCACCCTACAATTGACCTTGCAAAACTCACCCGGAATCTTGCTACGTCCTGACTCTGTCGGCATGGTGAAAGTAGTTGAGAACGCAGATGTGTCTTCATCAGGAAAAGTATCTTTTCCTGGGGATGCCAGCTCGTACAGCGGGAAAATTGAACCTAGCTCTTCTCCAAGCGACGAAGTGTGCTATTACAATAGGTAATGTATATTTTCGTATGCTATAAAAAGACTAAAATTGCAGGGCCGGAACCTGCTTAATTTTAGTTTTTATTGCCTAACCAAAAATATACATTACCTTGATTCCTGCCCAAGCCTCCCCTCCATGAGTTAGATTCTGGAAGGTGGAGAACTGATGCCAACAGGACGCTGCGCCGGAGCTTATATAAGCAGGCCCAAGCCCGCGCATGCGCCGTACCGTACGAGCCTGGCAGAGAAGACAACTTTCAAGTTTCTAGGGTATAAATAGCTCATAAGGGGAAACTGTAATTAAAACAGGTAATGTATATTTTCGGTTAGGCAATAAAAACTAAAATTAAGCATGTTCGAGTCCTGCAATTTTAGTCTTTTTACACAGTCAGTTGTTCTCTCAGCAATAACAAAACTGAAACCTAGTACTTCACGTAGTCCTGATGGCCTTTCAGCATTCCTATTTAAACAAATAGCAGCCGAAATTAGTTAGCCCTTATCTAAAATCTTTACCTTATCCTTTGATCAAGGACTACTTCCCGAACAGTGGAAAACGGCTATTGTTATACCAGTCTTTAAGAAGGGTTCACCATCAAACCCAGAAAACTACAGACCTATCACACTTACATGCGTGGTGTGTAAGATCGTGGACACTATTATTAGAGATACCTTAATGCCTTACTTAATGGAGACATCTATTATTAAACCAGACCAATTTGGGTTTCTACAAGGCCAATCAGCTACACACCAGCTCCTAAGTATGCTTGATCGATGGACTGATGCGCTGGATATTGGTGCAAAGAGTGATGTAATATATTTCGATTTTAAGAAAGCTTTTGAAACAGTTGTCCACCGCAAGCTTTTCTCTAAACTGTACGGATGTGGCATTGCTGGTCCTCTTTTAAATTGGTTGTCCGCCTTTCTGAGTAATCGATCTCAGAGGTTAAAATCGAACATACGGTATCCAAAGGGGTAAGTGTGCCGAACAGAGTCCCACAGGGCTCGGTTCTGGGCCCTTTACTTTTCTTAATCTATGTGAATGACCTCTGTGTGACCACTTCATCACCATATGACGCAAATTTGCAGATGACTTTAAAATTGAGATGGAGATTGTCTCACTGGTCCCTCGTCCCCACTTCAGGAGGAAGTTTCTAATGTGATCTGCTGGTTTGCAATATGGCAGTTGCCACTTTCAGTCTCAAAATGCCAGTCAATTATATACGGAACTGGGAACTCTGATTTTAATTACCTTTTAGATGGTGGTGCTCTTCCTTTCGTCAATGAAATTCGATATCTGGGTATATGGTTTACCCGACACCTTAAGCCTTCCCTGCACTGTTCCAAGGTTTCAACTGCGGCCTTTCGACGGCTTGCCATGATCAATAGGTTTTTCACCTCAGGAAATTTGCACACTAATATTTGGGCATACAAGGTCTTTGTCCGCCCTCTCCTGTAATACGCTACGCCTGTTTCGTCGCCATACCTCTCCAGACACATCGAATTGATTGAGTCAGTGCAGAGAAGGTTGACTGACCCTTCCGGGGGTACGCCAGGTAAATCACATCGAACGCCTGACTCGAGCAAGTCTAGAACTCCTTAAACTTAGACGCTTACGCTACGATTTAATTCTGAAATATAAGATCTTGCGAAATCTGACTACAGTTGATCTTCCTTTCTTCGATTTGGCCCCTAGTTTACATTTTACGCGTGGACATCCCTGGAAGTTGGCAGTAAGTTATGCGCGACTTGACTGCAGAAAACATTTTTTTTTTCAGTTCGCATTGTTCCAATCTGGAATGCACTGCGTGCTAGTACGGTATGTAAAAGACTCTGAAGTGGGCTTTAGGCACGAATTGCTTACTGAGAACCTTGATCGTTTCCTTAAAAGACTAATGTAACTTCTCGCAACTTAACGATTGGTATGGTATAACCGCCTTGCAACCATTCGGTGCTGACCACTTTGATGGTGGTGAATTTTTATTATTGTTTTTTATACATTAGGATTGACAATTGGCTTGGCCATGCTTTGTGATACATTATTTTATTGTTGTATAAGAAATATTGACAATGATACCCGGCATTTCCATTCACTTGTCCCTCACGTTTCGCGATGCCATCTGGGACCATCGTTTCCCTGGTAGGTCTAACCTTGGTGGTAAGGCATTCGTGACCCCAACCTAATTCCATAAACCCTTCCTTTAAAGCTGAGCCATAGTCTTCATTTAACTTTAAAATTCATAATTTTTAGTTTTATGTCGAATAGCAGGTCCTTGCGATGCGGGGATTGCATCTGCAACAAATTTTTATTTTTATTTTTTAATTTTAAGATTTATAAGATTGTACATTTGACTTAGGATGATTTAACCTGCATTTTTATTTCTTTTTCCATGTTTTCATTGTTTCTTTTTATTCATGTGAGCTGCTCCTTTAATTTCGGACTGGGTATAAGTGGAGGATGTGCTCCCTTCTCTGTCCGATACAGTTTGTTTGGTGTATGAATGAATTTATGATTTATTATTATTTAGCTATTGGACAATTCCAGTGCATTAAAAACGTTGCTTCAACAATTTGCACACTTAAAGGCTAGCATAAGACATAAAAAGAAAACTTCTGTCATAAATTTGCACATTTTTGGGGGATGGAAACCTACTTTCTTCATACTAGCTCATTTAAAAAGACGTCAAAAATCAAAAATGAAATTATGAATTAAAAAATGTAAACATTTGCACCGGTTTTTTTTTATCCAGCACGAAACTAAGATTACTCTCTTAACTTTTCAAAAGGCAACCTAACTTATATTGGCCCATTTTACATTATCTCATTTGGCATACCAAAAATAGGCTCAGCTTCTATCGTGTAATGACTGGAGCTCCTATGCACATGTTTGCTTGCGCACATCATTCGGTTCTGTAAGTAGGATCCACCCAAAACCAAAACTTGTAAGAGAAGCCGCCAAGTTTACAAAAAGGGTCGGCCTTTCAAAATAGTGATATCATTCAACCAAGGAAAGGCCGGCAAGATTAATCCTATTAGCCAAGTTAATTGCACCTACTAATAGTTCTAAGGTTAAATGAAATCTAGAAGATTACTACTAGCGGTAGCAATCTTCAAGTTTTCATTTAACGTCCAAAGTATTATTCGGTGCGATTAACTTGGCTAATAGGATTAACCTTGGCTGCCTTTCCCTGGTTGAATGATATCACTACTTTGAAAGGCTGACCCTTTTTGTAAACTTAACGGCTTCTCTTACCAGTTTTGGTTTTGGGTGGATATCACGACTTTCATAGGCCTGTGAATGTACAAAAAATCCCACGGTGTAATTGTCACCCCTACCTTTTTTGTCTGGAGGTATTTTATTGTATGAATGTTCTCATTCATTATTTTCACATTTGCTATTGTCATTCCAAATAAATTAATAACAAACGTAACAATATTAATAAACAAAAACGGAACGTTAAATGTTTAAGAGTAAGGATCTAAAAGTCAAAACCTAGAAGGAACACGGACAAGCTTTGACAGTCAGAGTCTAGGTGTAAAATTTGTCAGTAATAGGCTGGAAAGCATTAGACCCTTACTACCCGGTGGTTAGATTAGTTCTAGTCTCTTCGGACTGAACGTGTGTATGAAGGGTTGTAGCAGGTTTTCTTTGTTCTTAGAATATTGTTTGGAACTTTAATAACACAATTTTCTTGTGAAGTTTGGTATTTTGTCTTTTGATGCTTTAGAATTTTTATTATATTTCGTAGATTTATGGTAGAGAATTACCATAACGCTGTCTGCTACGAATATGCTGGCATGTTACTAAATTGAAAAATAATTTTCAACGTAAAGCAAAGCAGGAAACGTATAACCATACTACCACTTGATCATCACATGAGTCATTGTAGTATGATTTCCAGTTTTTCGTGAAAATGTATTTATTGCTGACCATTGGGTAGTAAGGGTCTAATGCTTTCCAGCCTATTACTGACAAATTTTACACCTAGACCCTGACTGTCAAAGCTTGTCCGTGTTCCTTCTAGGTTTTGACTTTTAGATCCTTACTCTAAACATTTAACGTTCCGTTTTTGTTTATTAATTCGTGTTACTTTTAGAATTGCAGCTAAACTGTAAAACAGTGCAGTTGACTGTCAAAGCTGATAGTTTAACACAAGAGACCCTAGGCTCATCCTTAACTAATCTGGCTATCGCCAATGGTAACAATAGAAACAAATCCTTTTATCTTCAGTCTATGTCTCGCAGCTGGCGTTTGCTAATTGGTATTGTTGCATAATAACAATGTTTAAAACAATATAAAACAATAAATCTGGTCGTTTAGAGCTCCATAACCCCTGAACCACTTGACCAATTAGAAAAGGCCTTATGAAAAGGGCACATCTACAAAGCAATACCTGTAAAATGAGCTAAGAACCAGCTTTATAGGACAAATCGTTTGACCTGTAGAGAGGACAGACGAAAGTATCCCCAGAACAACAACAACAACAAGAAGAAGCTGAACAAGAAGTTGTCTATTTGGCCCCTGTCTGCATCTCGGGTTTGGCTGGACCGAATTTCACAATTTTTCGACTGCAGACAGGCCTTTACTAGTCAAAGCTAGATTCTAAATTTGGTTTAAATATGTTTACTTTTGATGGAGTTATAAGTTCTCAAAGTTGAGAGTTTAACACAGAGGTCCTAGGTCGACCCTTACTAACACTGGCTATCGCCAGTGTTAATGGTAATTGCAAGGACCTAATCAATTCCTATGGAATAAAAGATACCCTGTATCTTATTGAACCAGTAATGAGAAATTTATTCGGGTCGTGGGGCAGATAATTCATTTTGAATTCGTGTACCGTAAAAAAAAACGATTTGGATTTGGTGGGGGAAAAAACGACCAAACCTTTGCAATAATAAAACATACTCCGTCTCTTAGTGAACCTCCTATTTGCTACAACAATGAATTCTGACAATTAAGTACTGAAACGATAAGCGTGTAACACTTAAGCATGTTATAATCTACTGCTGGATGAAAATACAAATAATGGTTAACAACAATTATTTTGCACTTACGAGCCACCTTAGGACCACATGCTTCTAGCTGCAACCTCCATTTTGGAAAAAGGTACTTCCCCATATGACGCTTTACCTGTCTGCCGAAATTTAGATCTGGCAACTTTCCCTAATCAGTTGTAGACGTGTCGTTATACCCTATGAGAATTAACATGGGAGCCTGCGGACTAGTTACTAGTTACCAGTAACACAAATCAACGTTATTGAGGACACTTTCTCTCCATAAAGGACACGTTCCCACATTTTCGTGTTGAGTTTTTCTTTGTTACTGGACCCAAGACACCTGATTCAAACGATTTGCAAAAATTTTTACCGCATGGGGAATTTACACCAGTATGCTGAAATCACGTATAAGTTGGTTTCAGTTAAAAGACAGTCTGCTAGTGAGCGCCATCTGACAACAATTACACTCTAACAATTACCCTCTAACAATTAAGCTCCAACAACAATAAAAAGTCTACTTGGCGGCAACACACTAGCGTGTGTCTAGATGACAAAGCATTAACTTAGCCTAACAAACGATAATTGTTTAAACTGAACATTGTTCAACGTTAAATGTTACTCGGCCAGGAGTGGTGAACGCTCATTAAACCCTTTGAACCTTTGTCACTCGGCCAAATTCGCCAACTAAATTCTCCCTCTCATCAACGTGGGGTAGATAACCCAATTTGGGCTCGTGCTCCCTAACAAACAAATGCAAATAAGTCACTTGGCCAGGGTATTAAATTTGTAACAGTAATAATGTAACCCATCAGTTAGCGTAATTGAAGGGAAAAAAAGCATTCGTAGGTTTGCGTATGAGAGAGTGTGGAGATTTGCCACTGTATGGGATGGAGGACATCTTGTCATACAGCAGGGAAACTACTAGATGGTGTCCGCCGTAAAATTGCTGATCCACCTTCACAATAAAACCGACTAAAGTATAAGCCACATCAAGAATTTGTAAGAGTGTAAATTCTTGGTTTGGAATTACTCTTGGCATAGTGTATTAATTATGTCTAGGTTCTTTTAAAATAGATTTTTTGATTGCCCTCGAAAATCTCCATTATTACCTGTTTTTCTATGCACTATCATGATTCTCACTGCTTATTCCAAAGAAAAACAGTTGGCTTCCCAGCCAGTCCCGTACTTGTCCCACTGCGCATGCGCGGACGCAGTCCTCCTTATATAAGCGCATTCTTCATCTCTTTTTCTTTGCAACGCCACGCGAATGCAACTGCGCTTCCAGCTCCTCGTTCCATCCGCTCCTCGTTGCCGTTCCCTCTTTCGTTCCTTGGGCCCCTTCACATCTTCTGGTGTTTAGGGTGAGCTCTTGGTTCCGGGTTCGGACGGCTGGTGCATCATTCCAACTGGACGTGGCTTGCTTCCACTCCGTCCGTTTGGCTACGATCCACTAGACAACAATCCGCCGGACGGCAGTCCAGTTGGCATCGATCCACAGGACGACGGTCCGGTTAGCGTCCGTCCGCCTGTCGGTCTGCCATCTACCCATCCACCGTCCGCAGTCCGGTTGGCATCTGTCGGGCCAGACGGCAGTCCGATTGCCATCCATCCGCAGGACGTCGGTCCACTTGCGTCCGTCCACCTGACGGTCCGCCACCTGCCGTCCGCCGCTCGGTCCACTTGACAGCGTTCCGTTGGGTAAAAATCCGCCTAACAGCGGTTCACTCAGCATCAGTCAGCTTAACAGCGATCTGCTTCCATCGCTTT
>JAHWFP010016533.1:48628-78763 GCA_023313725.1 Lithobius niger | reverse complement strand
AGCAGCTTTCAGAAGACTGCACTGAAAACTGTACAGAAGACTGCACAAGAAGACTAAAAAACCGTCTATCCGCACTAAGGCTCGAGAGATAATTTTTTTTAAACAGCCTAATATTCACTTATTTATTCTACTGAAAAAAAGTGATATCGTGTCAAAAAACAAAGCTGGTGAAAGGGTAACCCATTAAAGAATTGTTTACCTTTTCAAAAAACTGATATCAACCGACCAAAAAATTTCCAAAATTAATTCCACTAATTTCGGACGCTACAGGAAAAACTGAAAGCAAAGGGCACGATCAAGTTTTCGCCATAGAAAGTAATGATATCATAGCCAAAATGACTGCCACCAAGTTTGTGGTCGGAACCGTGATCACCCAAGCTATAATTATTTAAAGCTGATGTTTCCTAAGTAAATAGATTTTCTTTAATTAAAGTTTTGAATTACAGCAATCTTCAAGACAGTGACACTCTTATTCCAGTTAAGGGATATACCTCCCAACGTCTTTTATCCACATCAAGTACGGCCCCAAAGGTCTATTTACTTACAGTTAGGCCCCCACGCACACAGCGACCAAGCCGCGCGACCTGGCAGAATTTCTGTTGAATATCGAGAAACTTTATTTGCGTTCTTCCAGAACGTATATGATCCTTTGTGCGCCTACAATGACCTGGAAGTTTTATCTGTGTGTGCGCAGTACTAATTTTAATAGTTTGCTAGTAATTACTATTAGATCAAACATCTAAAAGACTAATGCTGTAAAATTAAAATTAATTATTCCAATAGATCGCCGAAGCAAAATTATAAGACACTAATCTAGAAAATTATAAATTGTGATTTTAAAATACAAGAATCATTCCGGTTTTTGACGACACAGTTAATGCGTTCACGCTGGCTTGTCTATTAGGCGCAATGCCAACTGAGACAGTAGCTGCGTTCTTCGCTGCGAGAAATGAAGCTACTGTCTGAGCTGACCTTTGTTATGGTAAATGCGCGGATGCGAACGGCGCGTGACTGTTATAAGGCAGGCGGAAGGTTATAAGGCAGGCCGGATGTTGCTTTTAAAGTCTCATTAAACAAGAACAAGTGAAATGCAATTGAAGTGAAGAGTAATTCAGAATTAAATTGCATTCATGAGTATTCCTAGTTCACGTATAGCACTTCGAACAATCGTCGACCAGTGCGAAAATTACAGCCAACTTGTTCAGTGACCATTTCCGCTGAGTTGCAGTATTAAATTTCGTTGGGCTCCGTCAGTTGTCTGGCACCAGCAGTTCGTGGTGTGTCAAACTAGGCTTCCGTCGAACGTTGGTAGGTAGAACACTTGTAGTTTACTCCTTTTAAGTATTGGTGGCATACTGCTAATTTTGATACAGATTGTTCTCTGCTATAGCTATTTTTTCGAACAATGGAAATGCTCGTCCTCTTTACAGCAGCAGGCCGGAGCAGCACATCTATTGTTGTGTTTGTCCATTTACTTTTGAGCGGTACTGTACATTCTACTTGGCTGAACGACATCACTGAAAAATCGTAAAAACCAGAGTCTTAGTGTGCTTGTACAGACCTCAGATTAAGTAATTCTGGGATCGTGCGACCCCTTGAAAATCTGGAAATGTTGAAATAAATATGAAATACCAGTCCTGAAGTCTTGAATATGAAATCTTGAAAAGAGGTGTATGTAGCAATAGGATGAATGGAAAGGAGCAACTTGACTTGAATAATGCTGAAAAATTTAGCCCCGAAAGTAGGCGAGTGTGTAGTACTACATTAATCCGACTGAGTTCTGTGTTATATGGTTTTGTTGTGGCCTGTCTAAAGAATTTTAATAACCTACGAAACTTAGTTTCTGTAACAATTCTGGCGGCAGATATTCAGTATTAGTATTTCTACTTGCCGTCCGGTAACTTACATTACCTGTAAATTTTTGCATTTCATCCCAAGGCAGCTTTTCTACCTGGAGGCTTTAAGGTTCTTTAGATCCATTCAGTTCAGCAACCCCAGTTTACATGTGTGACACACTCCTCCATAAGATAGACTACTGAAGGTAGGTGGCCATCTTTTTTCCTCCAGCGTGTATCAGTACGGTCACGCTTTGCCTTCTTCCTGAACTTCGCGTAACTTCAACCTCATTGCTCCTCTTCGCTTGCCTTTTTTCCGGGTTCATGACTGGCATGCTCGAAGATTTTTACTCTTCGCTTTCGCCACCTCAAACTTCGGTATTGGCACCTTCCCTCCCGTTCTCCAAAACTAAATCCAGTTGTGCTGTCCCTCCCAGCGTGCACCGACATGGTCACGCTTCGTCTTCTTCCGGGACTTTGCCTTGCTTCGCTCCTCTCGCCCGCCATTCCCTTTCTGGTTCAGGGCTGGCGTAGTTCGTGTTCGCCATGGCCTGCTCTCGATCCAGATGGATGAATCCTTCTCCCTGCCCCCACGGGCACTCCACCCGACTGGAACATGTCTCACTCGTCGCCTTCGCTGCCGCTAACCTTGACATCGGCGCCCTCACTCCCGTTCTCCACCAATCTTAAATCCGTCCGCTTCTCCTGTATTTCTCATGACCCTGTTAATGTCATAAATCATTTTTTCATCCTTGGAAAATTCCAGCCAACTCCCTGAGTAGGCCTTATTCCCTTATTCATCGTGGGATTTTGTTCCTCTCGCTGCAAGTCCTGCTCTACCAAGAACACAAGCCACTCACGGTTGTCCCACACACCTTCCCCGGCCTTCTGTCTCTCTGTTGCTGCTTCACATTCAACGACATTGTTTCTGACTAAACTCTCCCTGTCGTTACGTAAATTTTTCTTCATATTTGCGCTTTTCGCCTTGTCACTTCGCCCTGCCTTCAAAATCTTATGGTCATCAACCATGACTGACTGTCTTCGCTCATGGCTGATTCCGGACCTCCTCAGGGGATCCCCTCTGCTCATGAAGGCATCCCTTCTCCCGCCTGCACTACGGCAACCTTTTTTACTGTCACCTGCCTGCCACTGTTCTCTCAACCCTCTGCGACGCTCCTGCTGCAGCTTTGATGGATTTTTCCCATCTATCATGAACCCGCCTCTCGGAACCATCTCGGTAGTCGCAGCCTACGGCCGTCCGTCTGCCACTTTGCCGACCCCTTGCCACCGCACTTCGACTCCCATCACAACATAAATTCACAACCACCATCTGCATCACCAACTCCAAAATCACAAGCTTGGATGGTTCTGTTACTTTTCATTCCTCTCCAATCCTTCTTCATTGTCGGGCCCTTTTTATTTTTTGTAACCGACAAACAGTGTGGCAGCTTCACCGCCCGCTGCACTCCATTCTTTGCTCCTACGTCCACTGTCCATTTGCAACCACCGTTCATTGGGCTTTGTGGCTTGCTATTCCTTGAGGGCGATCTCACAGCTTCTAAGCAGTGCGGCCTTCCCAACTTCTCCTTTATCATGACCGCACTGATGTTATTCTGAAAAGCGACCGTCACCTCACGGCATCGTTCGGCCTTGTCCCTTGCGTCGCCCCTCGGCCATCCTTCGCCGCCCACCATGGACAAGTCTTCCTGGCAGCGGTCCTCAGCAGGCCTTTCTTCACCCCCAAAGCTACTTACTTCACCTCGACATCCACCGCTGGGAACGTGTCAGTCCTTCGCTCTCTGCCATCCAACAACGTTGACATCTTCATCCCGTGCCAATGTCCCACCCCACCACACTCATTAGATATAAGTCCTATCCAACCCGATATTAACAGCTCCTTGGTCCACCATCCGCGGCACACCCAGTGCGCTGCTGACCTTCGCAACTCTCCTCCATCGGCGGCCACCTACGACACCAGTTCTTTTTTTCCCCTGCAGACTTCTCCTATGCTTGTGCTCTGCATTCACCACAGTCGCTTTTCAGAAAAATCTCTGGGAGATGCTGGGAGCATGCCATCATCGCCAATGACATCAACAAGTTCAAGCCTCACCCCATCTAATGCGGTGGGCATTTGGAGGCCTGCACACACTCAATCAGCTTTCCCACATGACACCCGCCTGACTGGGAGCATTTCACTTTGCCTCTCTAATCTGCTGCATCCCTCCTTAAATCCCTGCTCCCTGTTTCATCCTTGAAGCATCTCTCCGATTTACCACATCTCTGTTGTGGAGGCCGCCCAACACAATTGCGCTTCGCCCTTTGTTCTAATGACATGCTCTGCAACATCTCGGGACTTGTCCTGGCCGCCCACAACGCCTACAGTTCACTTTAACCCACAGCGGGTCTCATTTACAATGGTGTTTGAATGAGGGTGTCTGCCCTTTTCGGCATCCAATCGCCCTGCACGGCGCCCACAACACAACACTGACCACAACCGTTCCAGACCACCTCCGGCCCTGCTGTCTTCCACACCGTCGATCAACTCATGAGATTCCATGCACCATCCGCCTGCACTGAGCCAACACTGATAACGCCGCACAATCAACTCACGCCACCTTCATGCCCTCTCACCCAGAATACACCACGTGCTGAAGGCAGGACAAATCTGTGCTTATTTTCACTCTTTGCAACATTGTGTCTCTATGACGCTTGTTTCCACTGAATCATGATGGCAAGAACAAAGGGTGGTCGCACCAAACTCTCTTCTAAGCCTCCTGCATCTGCTACACTTGCAGGAAATTTGTCTCAAGTTCAACTCGAAGAAATTGAAACTTGTCACTGCGCCGATATTGTTGCTCATAGTAATCAGACCGATTCATATTTAGCATGCATCCGAAACGGATCATGCGACTGCTATATGAATCCCTGCTCCATTTGCAGATCAATTTCCCCTAAATGCTGGGCTAAAATCATGAAGATGTGCCGTAAGTCATCTCTTCGCAAGAAACAGCTGGATGAAAAACAGATCCGTGATGACCTAACGAGGGCCCTTCCACCCAACCCAAGAAACTCTACCAGACTTTCAGATGCCGTCAATCCGGTGAGCTCTACAATGTCATCCTCCCAACTGTCAGCTAGGGAAAAATCAAAATCGGCTTGCTCCATTCAAAGTTCTGCTGCTTCCTCACTTCAACCATCGTCCTCGAAAAGCGTCACCAAGGTGCCTTAAGCACCTGGAAGCCCTTGAGGACGTTATACATTTCCACCAAATGAAACGGATCCTGTAACAGACCAAGCAACAACCGACATCAGGGGACCAACACAAACGGTTGATGCATCCAGTAACGCCGGCCTTCCAGACGCACCATCTCAAGCCCTGTTTGGCCTGGACCAAGAGGGCTCCAAATCACACAGCGAACTCTCATCACCTTGGAACCCACTCGAGCTGGAATCATTACACGACCTAAAACGGAAAATAACAAAGGTTCTCCACCTTAACATGTCTCAGAAAAAGAAGATAAAAAAAACTTGATCAACCTTCACCCCACAATGTGCTCCATATAAATTATAACCATACCGCTGCTATTTATATAGCAAATGATTCCTTCACTAACCAAGTGAAAGAACAAGGGAGAACTATCATCAATCTAAAACTTCAACTCGACTTGGCAACGTCAACAGTCAAATCGCCAGCACCTCAGACAACCCCAAATCTCTGGCATCTTCAGCAGTTTTCCCAATCAGCCACACGCAACGCACCCTACAGAAGATCCCTGAAATGGCTTAGGAAAAGAAGAACCACGGCAAACAAGAAAAAAAAGTAATAGTACAATATAAATAAAGTAATCAGACGTAAAATTTGCCCATCCCCCAGAAAAATTATTTATTTATGCCATTAAATTTTGACTGCATATGACTACAAATTTCTTTTGTGTACACTTTTCCTTAGGACAGAAACCGTGACAAACTGCATAAATAGAGCTTTTGACACTTTAATAAGTAG
The DNA here is from genome assembly GCA_023313725.1 of Lithobius niger. Classification (NCBI taxonomy): domain Eukaryota; kingdom Metazoa; phylum Arthropoda; class Chilopoda; order Lithobiomorpha; family Lithobiidae; genus Lithobius; species Lithobius niger. The sequence goes on along the minus strand of JAHWFP010016533.1, from coordinate 72,925 downwards.
GAAAATTTCTGGTTTACAACCCTTCAACTTTTAGCCTTACGACGTCACTGCTTGGGGTCTCATTGTTTTGTTTATTTTGTTTTTAAAACTGTTTCTTTATGCTGTTCGAAAATATCCATTACCTGTAAATTTTTGTATCCCTTCCCCGAATGCTTTTTTCCCCTAAAGGTTTTAAAGTTGTTTGGACTCGGCCAGCTTCGTAACCCGACTGCACATGCGTGGACGCAGTTACCCCTATAAAAGTGCTGAGGCGCGACGGTCTGCCATCTTTTTTCCTCTAGCGAGCCACTGTGTGGCCACGCTTTCATTCTTCCCACTCTTTGCATCTCGTCTCTTCGCTACCAGTTTCGCTTTCGACATCAGACCTTCCACCCGATGGCAAGATCCGAAGGCATGCTGAAGGATATTTCGTCTAAAAATATTCCTTCTTGATCGGCTAGCCCGTTCCCTGTTGGCCCTGCTATTGTTGTCTACCCGTCGCTCTCGCCTCCTCCATCTCCTGTCAGCATGGCATCGTCACTTCCACCGTTCCCTTTCCCTCCGCCACCTCTCTTCACTTAGGCTTCTCCTGTCCCTTGTGGTCAAACAATGAGGTCTCTTGCCATCCCTCATAAGGCGAAGAAAGCCAAATCGAAAGACAAGACCAAAGCTTTGACATCTTGTCGCTCACCAACCACACCGCTTGATCTCTTCTTGTCGATCTCGCAGCGCTCCCTGCTGATTCATTCATGGACAGAGCCATTCGCGTTTTCTGTTACAAACAATGACTGCCCAAGCCCATTCCATCATCATCTTCCCACAGTAAATCTTACACAAATGAATGGATTACTGCTTCTTCCACTGAGTCTTCCTACAAGCATCGTCATTCTTCGTTCTCTTCCCCCAGTAAACGACATCTTTGCTCCACATCATATCCGCTAGCCCGATAACACCCCCCAGCATCAACCCTGTCTTCCGTCGGTCTTCAACTCCAACTTCTCATTCACTGATCCAACATCAAGGTGAAACATCTTCGAATCCTCGATGACCCCGCTCTACCCATGACATTGTCAGTGACTTAGACACCGCTTTGGCCTTGAATGATTCTCACCACTGCTGTTCTGACCCCTCGTCGACGTTGATGATGCTTCCTGCCACGCTCACTTCATGATACTTTTCAAGATGATGAAGACACATCCAGCATCCCGTTGTCTGAACTTCTGAAGATGGTTGAGGACTTTGTCCCTGACTGCATTCTTTACAAAATCTCCTCTTCGGATACGGAACCTGTCAAGAACAGAGGCCTATTGACAGGCTTTGGCTTTCGCGATAGCAATTTCAAACGTCGTGATGTCTTAGGGCAATCCACTACCCTCCTGACGATCTTTCATTGGAATGGAGGTCTTCTACTGGGGAAAGGCGAACCTCTCGAGCTTGACAAGGAAGCTCCTCCTCGGCCTGGCAGCAAACTGGCATCAACGCATTATGTGAGAAACAGTCATCCGAGTCAAATCGTTGTGAGGCACAACGTCTCTATTTTCAGATTAATCAGCTTTTGAAGAAGGCATCATTCGCCACTTTCCACTCCATGAACTGGTTGGCAAAAGCCTTCTTCAACTCCTGCTTGCTGCTGCGTGACATCGCTCTAAACTCCACATCAAATCTTAACAACTCTACATGACATGAGCTACGAAACCAGCCCTTACACGAATCTGACATGCTCTTTCATGCACTGATTCCGAAGCTTGCCCCTCACTCTAACATCTCTCGGAAGCCAAAGGAGTCTAAACCCTTCTTCAAGAATGAAAACGTCAAACAACACCAACCCAACAATGGAAATGATTGATCAAAGAACAAATTCTACAACAATCATTCCTCTACCACGCAGTATCAAGCTCTAACAGGAATCATCCCGACAACCGCTCCTTTCGTGGCAAACCCTCCGATCGCAGCAGAGGAAGAAACACCAACTGCAGTTCGACCCATGATGTTGAAATTGCTAATCCTTCGTCATTTTCTTCCGGCATGGGAGGAATTAGCCTCGGATCAAGAAATCATCAAATTAACCTCAAATCTCCATCATTTCCCACGGCTTTCATCCAGAGTTCTCCAGCAGACCTTCACTCGTCTCCCCCTCCTTGGAAATTCACTTCATCAACCTCTCCTCGCCAATTCAAAATTTTTGCTATGTATGATTTGCCAGCTTTTTCAAGCGTGGGTATTGGTGTTATAGGTGACTAAATCAGTTGATTCTTTGTATGCATAGTTCTGCTGATAAAAATATAAAAGTATTGAGAAACGCATTTGATTCTTATGTAGAGGGAATAAGTCCCATGTTTCCTTCTTTTTTCCGATTTGTGTGACGCCTTTTTGGAATACACTGTGTCGTAATATTTTTTCCATTAATACAACTAAAACACTGTTTAGTATTATGACTAATGTAGCAGCTAAATGAATGTAACAAGCTTAACTTTGTATCAAAGACTTTTAAAAGAAGGGATGATGTTGGCCGGAGCGTCTTTGATCTTGTGTAGTGAGACGCAACAATGTTAACGTGCTTTCATGAATGCGTCAGCTGTAGATTTCTTGTAGCCCAAGAGGGTATTCAATTTGTAACCATCATGGAGGAAGCCATGGCTCATGTAATGCCATCCTTAGCAGAAGTATTAGGCCTTGCCCAAATAAATAGACTCCTATTATGACTAACCATCGCGGCCCTCTTCACTGCCATATTGTTACTAACCATCACAGCCCTCTTCACTGCGTCCATTTCTCACTGACAATTATGCTTATTATTGTCCGATTTCCTTCAAATTAAGAATATGGACGATATAGTTTGGTAGCATTTGAAATAATTCACATGCTATCATCACTAGTAATCTCTAATGGCCACCACCAGCCATCTTGAAATTAGGCGTCCATTTTGAAAGCAGCAGCAGGTCAAATGTCCTTCAAATATAGAATGTAGATGATGTAGTTAATACCAATTGCAACAATTCATGTGCCATTGTCACTGTAATTTCTTATGGCGCCATTTGAAATGAGGCAGCCATTATGAAATTGTGCTCATCATCGTCCGATTTCCTACAAATTTAATGTAGTTGACCATTTGAAACAATGAATGTACCATCGTCATTAGTAATCTCTCATGGCCGCCATCTTGCAGTCGGTGGCCATTTTGAAATTATCTTTATTATTGCCCGATTTTCTTCAAACCAAAAAATTAAAAACATTAAATCAAAAAAACAAGAGATTAGAAGTTATCAGTTTTCTCTAGGTTGGGTGAATTGTATGTTCTTCTCATTGCAGGCACTACCGTCAATTGTACTGTTCTATGGTTTAGCTGCAATTCTCAAAGTAACATATTAATAAACAAAAACGAAACGTTAAATGTTAAGAGAAAGGGTATAAAAGTCAAAACATAGAAGGAACATGGTAAGCTTTGGCAGTAAGGGTCTAGGTGTAAAATTTTGTCATTAAGAGACTGGTGAGTGTCAGGGGTGGTACTTCTCTCTGGGGCTGTTGACCTTGGAGAAGCAACTCCGGCCCTTTTGTTAAGTCCTGACTTATTTTTAACTTTCAGTTTCGTTTGTTTTCTGTTTGCTGTGCTTTGTTCTGTTCCTATAGGTACCATTGTTACTTTGTTACCTTGCTTCTTTGTTTTTTCTGGTGACAACAGTAGTGGTAAAACACTATATGATAACCTCTTCCCCGGAAAATCCTGCTTGCCGCACACAATTTTTTTTGTCGATCTGGAGGAGGAGGGGGGGGGGGACTTCCCGCTTCCCGCACGTGGGTTTTTGTCGATCTGGAGGAGGGTGGGAAATTGCCCTTTGTTACCTTTTTTCATCCTGGAAGTGCAGCCATAGCGAAAATCGGTCACCAGGTTGAGGTCATCGATGGTGGAGGGCCTTTTGCTACAAAAATGTGTCATTTTGTTACCTCGGTTTCATTTTGCTACCTAAATATGTCCTTTTGCCAACTAAATGTGTCCACCTCCGAGCGTGAAGGTCACGTGACCGTAAGTGACGTCATCCGAGGGGCAGTCTAGTACTTCTTGAGCATTCAAATTGTGAGAACTTTTGAATTCTTTCGGAGCGTGAAAATGACGAATTAGCAACAGTACGGGGGTCCCAATATCAGGGGTAGTGCAAATGCTTCGTGAGCATTCACGTTGTGAGATCTCTAAAAAAAAAACTTCGGAGCATGAAAGTGGCGAATTGACAACATTTTGGGGGTTCCCAAAACGGGAGGGGTCGTGCAAATCCTCTTTGAACTTTCGCATTGTGATAACTTTAAAATGCTTCAAAGCTTGAAAATGATGAATTAGCAATATTAGTGTGGGTTCTTCAAATGCTTTGTTGAGCTTTCGCATTGTGAGAACGCTCGAATTATCAACATTACGAGGGTCTCAAAATCGGATGCTTTTTTTCCGCACCACCCAGGAGGTAAACCATATGGCGCGTTTTTTAACGGGGTTTCCCCAGTATTCCTAATCTACGTGACTCAGAGATTATCATAATCTGGTCTCACGAGCTCGTCTTTTTTCCAGTCTAATTTTTCTTTCATCCCCCGTTTCGTTTTCTAGAATTTTTCTTTTACTAGCGGCTTTTTTCTTTAGTCTAGCCACTCTTTGCTCCTCCGTTTCTTGAGCTTGAGGTTTTCTTCTACTAGCGGCTTTTTCTTCTAGTCTAGCCACTCTCTCCTCCTCCGTTTCTTGAGCTTGAGCTTTACTAGCGGCTTTTTTCTCTAGTCTAGTCAATCTTTGCTACTCCGTTTCTGGAGCTTGAGCTTTTCTTTTACTAGCGGCTTTTTCCTCTAGTCTAGTATATCTTTGCTCCTCCGTTTCTTGAGCTTGAACATTTCTTTTACTAGTGGCATTTTTTCTTTAACCTAGCTTCTCTCCCCGCCTATGTTTCTAGCGCACGAGCTTTTTTCTTGCTGACAGCACCTTTCTTTCTAATCTCCTTCTTCCACGCCTCAAAATCTTCAAACTTCTTCTGGCAGCTCTCTAATACGACGAACCTGCGGACGGCCTTCTCGTTCTCCTCTGCTATTTTCGCGTCGGTTAGTATTTGTGCTTCTCGCTCTTCCAATTGGAAGAATAATTTTTCCTCTCTTCGTCACTCATCATGTACACGTCCGAGTCAAAATCGTCCACGTATTCGTCCCAAGCATCGGTATTGTAGTGACCGAATGGCTAGAGCATTTTTGCCGGTCTCCAGGATATACCTCTTGTCATCATATGGCGAGAGGAGGGATTTGGATATTCTAACGGTACTCTATTCGTGGCCAACGCTGGAAATCTTGGCCCAGATTCCCTTCTGTGAAGGTGCTGCGGAGTTAAGGGCCGCTTCATAGTCGCCGAAGCTCAAATGTTTCTTCACGAATGACCTTTGGATGTCCTTGGCCTTCTTGATATTCTCTTTTTTTCAGAGGTTTAATCGAGTACGTTTTTGACTTGAGTCCGTTGAACTCTAGGATGGGGACGCCGCCCATTTCGTCTTTCATTTTCCCCAACACTTGTTTGTTCGTGCTAGAGAAAAGGGAATTATTCGACGGGTAGTTGCTCATGTCGAAACGGTCTTTGTCAGCGAGCATGTCTCGGTAGATGTTCTCCGTTTTGAATTTGTATCAGAGGCTGTCCGTGTCAGTGAAAAGGAGTTTGGCGTGTTCTTCGTACTTTGGCCGAATGTACTCGTAATAGAATTCGAACATGAAGAGTTTGGAGAGTTCCAGTTTGGTTAATCTGGAGTAGGTCGGATGATCGCACAGCGTGCTACGGACGCGGCGGTTGAGTTACATCAGGTTTTCGTTTAGGATCTTGAAGGATTCGACATGCGGTTGGGAGGTGTATTTCAGCGCCGTTTTCTCGTTGGTACACATTTCACGTCAAGGCAAATTTGCTTACACTCCATGGTTTTTCCAAAAACCGAATTATTCAGCAGTTTAAAGTAGTCTTTGGCGATAGGAGCGGTCACTTCTTGCCTTTTTGCGGTGTTGAACTCTATGTAAGATTTCATCCATGGTTTTTGGTTAAGGCTAAGACTCTTCGGATACGCCGAAGAACTAGTCTGTGCCGGCGGTAGAATTTCAAGTTCCTGTAGTGAAGGATATACTTCTTGTGCAGATGGTTCGGGACGAGTTTGGTGTTGGAAGAGGACTTGATCTTGTGGTTTAAATCTTCTGCCAGATTCAGAGAATAAGGGGAAATCAGTTCGTTTCCAATGTTGATCTTCTCCGGAGCTAGCAGGAAATCATTGTGCGTGTCGTGCAATTATTTGGGGTACTTGAGGTCGACTTCCAGTATATACCCCACGTCGGCATCGTCTGGTATGGTGTCTACGTCCAATGTTCTAATCTCCTCCCGGGTTAGGTAGCCGAACTTGTCGTAGGGGAGATGAGCTCACATGGTGACACCGTATAGGTTGTTCATATCCAAGTCCACTATGTATAGGGAGGGTTTGCTAGGGACGTAAAGAGGCAGGTATTTGTTATTAACTTTTGAATCCCTCTTTCCAACGAAAGAATCTCCACCTCAGGTGCCGGAAGATATCAGATTGTGCTTCCCGACGTCCGTGAACAGCTCCAATTTGGGCTCCTGCATCCTAAGGAGAGCTGCCCAGCTGAATCCTGGAGTGGAGATGTAATAGTACGGGTCCAGGTGGTTGTTTTCAAGGCATAGTTTTTTGGAAATCTTGAAAGATGTCGACGAGCAGGAAAACGTCGGTCATTTGGTATATCTCGTGGTAGGTTCGGAATACCTTTGATTTCATTTTCAGCCAGAGGTTAAGCATCCGAACGTACTCGTCTCCCACCAACATCCGTCTTTCAATCGGGAGTAGAATGAGTGTCTCAACGGCAGATCTTCTTCATCGAAAACGGACATGTCGCTTATGTATTCGTACGGCTAAACGCTCTAAATGCGTTAACAGATTCAGCGCCTTTTCCCGGGTGGTTTCCTCCGTAAACGCTGCCTCGAAAATGGGGAAGCCGCTATTGTTGTTCCTGCGGGTATCCAGAGAGGCGTTTAAGAAGTTGACGCTATCTATAAAACGAAGGTTTATCTTGCTGACGTCATCATTAATCGTTATGGTCTGGAACCACTCGGTGTTACGAGCGATAACATCTACTTTGCCTGGAAACTTGTGGACTGCGGGTATCAGAAGGTGCATGTCGTACCCTTCCGGGCCGTGGAACACGACGGGAATTGTTTTTCTTTTTCGAGCGGTTAGGTTACAGTTTGGAAGAGTAGCTCTTCTGTATTTCCCACTGATGTGGCAATGATCCCTCACTTTATTGTGGACGAGCTGTACTTTAGATTCTCCGTCGATATTTGCTTTCTGGTAACACTTTTTGAAGGCTTTCCCGCAATAATTACAAACGAGGGCATTCTTGAAATCAGTTTCTTCGGACGGGGTGAGGTGGAGAGGTTTTGCATTTTTTAGCAGTTTCGCGGTAATATCGAGCTTCTTTTTCCATACATTTATAAAATACGTCGACTGCGTATTCTCCCAAGTGGTACTTGTGACGTATAATCTTCCCGCCGTGTCCCACCAGCACGTATCCGATACTACAAGGAAGGGGTTGATTGATTTTGGTGGTTGAACTCGCCGAAGCATCGGGTTGAGCCATTTGGACGGGGCGAAGGAGGCATTCAAAATCAGCGTATATGATATGGGGGAAGGAGTTTTGATGGCTAAAGTGCTTGAACGTGAGAGAGTTTTTTCCTGCCTACTTGAATCTAAGAGCTTGTACGGGGTTGATTTTGATGCATTCTTTCCTTTGGGCTAGGAGCATCCATTCTCTTACGAAACCGGCGAAGCAGTTCCTACAATAGAACTTGGCGTTGGAGCCCGAAACTGGATAGCGTAGAAAGGCAGCTGCATCGGTAATTGCACAGTAATGGGTGTTTAAGGTTTTCGAATCATTGTCGCCGTCGTCATACAGATAGAGAACGTCAATCGGTAGTCCGTCCAAGTTTTTAGAGATGCAAAGTAGGTGTGGCTATAACCGATGATGTTGATCGATAGATAGTTCGCTTTTTCAAACCTGTCGATTTCGGCGATGTTAGTAGGGTAGGACAGTGTGGTAGTATCGAGCATAACCTCAAACTCACGGTAATCTTCCGGGTCGACGTTGTCCAATTGTAAAGCCGCGGCCAGTACGGAATAAAAAAAGCATTTCTGATCATTTAAATTTTGAACATTACTATCGCTTTATTCTCGCCAGCGAGCACTTTTGGAAGAGGGTTGTACGATGATGCTCGCAGCAGTTTATACTTCGACGCTGATTAATAAGTTATGGATGCAAGATATAATCCAGCTGCTACTCTGCTCAGCAAAAGCAACGATGGATTCTTGGATTTTTTCAAAGGCCTCCTCCAGCAGAGCGGGAATGTCACTGGAATTATGTATTTCAGAATATCTCGACCAGATTCCCGTTTGAATGAATTTCCCGTCCCTAGCAAACTCTATACCCAAGCTGATCTGGGCTTTGCAGTTTACAAGCTGGCGTAAACAAACTTCGAGCATCACTTGCCGTGCCACACGTATAGATAGGAGGAATTGAAGCGGATCGCCGATGATGCATTCCCTCACTAGGGGAATCTCATACTGCCGGTGGCCCAATCCTTTATCTCGAGATGGGGGTGACTGACTCTTGAGAAAGTCTGGTAGCTTGTCGTGAAAGCAAGTGCATTCTTCCGCATCAAATGGGTGATGGAACCGTAGATGTTCCCACAGCTCGGCTTGCGATGGGAAAATGCTAGCGCAGTATACACATGCGAAAGTTTTCTTATCCATTGTGAAACTGTAAAATAATTACCTCTTTTTATTATTAAGGAAGAAAATGAATTGAGGAAAGGAAGCAAATAAATAATTGAGGAAGGGAATTGCATAAGTTTTTTATGTGTTTAATTACACTGAAAAACTTTTACACGGGAAAAAGGGAAGAACGAATTTATGTAAGATTATTAATGTTGTCTGTCCAACTGTTGTACTTGGAGTCATAGCCTTTCCATTTAACTACGTAATCCATTTTCCCATTTTTACGCAGTACTTGTTCTACTAAAAACAAATCGGGAACTTGAGTTTCTTTATTGCCAAAACAACTTAACCTGTTAATTTTAGCATTACATTCCTCGAATATGATGTTCCCCTGGAGGTTTCTTCCGGTTTGTAGACGCCAGCTTGCATATCCCACCGCGCATGCGCGGCGCGGTCCTCCCAATAAAAGCGACAGCGTGCACGCTATCGGCATTCATTTTCCTCCAGAGGTGTCTCACTCCACCTCGCTCCCCGGTTCCCCGACTGTCGTTTGGAAAATTGGATTCTTCCCGAAGATGGACAAGGGCATCCGCCCTCGACCTCGCCGCACCTGCCCGCATGACACCCGCCGATGCCATGATGTCGCATCGCCTGACTCTCCACTCCTCCCGGGCCAGCGCTCGCCGCTCCTCGCTCACTGGATCTGTCGTCGCTTCGACAAGACCTTCAAGTCGCCAGAGACTCCTCCCGGGCCACCGAGCGCAATCTCCGCCGGGCGACACTCGCCCATTCTCCGGAACGAGACTTGCCGCTCGACCCGTCATCCAACACCACGGATAGGCCTATGCGTCAGCCGCAGTGTCGTACGAGAAATCGTACACGACACTGCCCGCCACTTACAAGTCAACCCAATGCCGCTACCCTCCTGCACATCATCAGTACGGAAGGCCCGCACCCAGGACTGGGTCACATTCACCTCTGCCACGAAGGGCACAGGCGTGCCGCTTCCCTCCCGCCGGCCTCGGCACCCAAGCGCAAGCCGGACGACACACTGTCGTCGCACCACCCGCTGTCGCCCGCCCCTACTGCCGAGAAACGAATCAGGTTCCCGGACGACAGTTCCTGACAAAGCCACCCTGTCGCTCGCAGCTCTACCGACTGTCGAGCAGACGGTCCCGAACTGCTTCTCGTCCAAGCCCACTCTGATCCCAGACGCCACTGCCGAACGACACAACCGACGACTTGCCTCTGTCGCTCGAAGAACGTGCGGCCTATCGCCGCCCACCACACGCCTCGTCGATGCTATCGACGGGATCAAGACTCAAGACCCTGCTGCTCGTCTCAATCGTGGCTAGAACCCACGTTTTGAGTGAACCAAGACGGAAGCGTTCGCACCATTTTCTGCTTGTCTCGACCGTGGCTAGCCCCACGTCTCGAGTAAAAATCAAGTCACTTGTGGCTGCCCACTGCTGCTCGTCTCATTCGTGGCTTGAAACCCACGTTTTGAGTGAACCAAGACGGAAGGCGATTCCACCTCTTGCTGCCTGTCTCGACCGTGGCTAGCCCCACGTCTCGAGGCAAAATCAAGTCACCTGTTGCTGACCACTGCTGCTCGTCTCATTCGTGGCTTGAACCCACGTTTTGAGTGAACCAAGTCGTAAGCCATCTCCACCTCTTGCTGCTTGTCTCGACCGTGGCTAGCCCCACGTCTCGAGTGAAAATCGAGTCACCGGTTGCTGTCCGCCGCTGCTCGTCTCTTCCTGGCTTTAACCCACGTTTTGAGTGAACCAAGACGGAGGTCATTACACCACTGCTGCTTGTCTCGACCGTGGCTGACCCCACGTCTCGAGTGAAAATCAAGTCGCTCGTTGCTGTACACTACTGTTCGTCTCATTCGTGGCCTGAACCCACGTTTTGAGTGAACCAAGAAGGAAGCCGTTTGCACTCTGTTTGTCTCAACTGTGACTGGCATCACGTCCGAACGATAATCAAGACTTCAGTTGCTGCCCACTCTACTGCTCGTCTCATCCGTGGCCTAAACCCACGCCTTGAGCCGAGTTGGAAACCATCTACATTTCCTACTTCTTGTCTCGTCCATGGCTAATCCCGTGTCTGAAGCGGAATTAAAATCACCGGCTGCTGTCCTAACTGCTGCTCGTCTCGGCATGGTTTAAAAAAAAAAAAAAAAAAACAACCCATGCCCTGAGTTAAGAATCAAGTCGTAGGCCGTCTCCATCTCTTGCTGCTGCACGCCGCTTACGACCCAGCCCACACGCCACCTACCCAATGTTACGCCCACTCCTGCTGTTGCATCGCCTAAATCTCCCTTCCATCCCGGACCAGACCCTTACCTGGCCGCCAAACGGAACCTCCACCGTGCGACACTCGCCCCCTCCCCGGACCGGAGCACGCCACTCGACCTGTCGTCCAATCCCTCCCAGAAAGGCCTCGACATCAGCCGCAGTATCGTACTGGAATTCGCACATAACCGTCCGCCACCTACAAGTCAATCCGATGCCGCCTCCTTCCTGCACATCATCGGTACGCAAGGCTCGTCGACGCCAAACTACGAAGGGCACAGGCGTGCCGCTTCGTCTCCCCCTGGTTACGGCATCCAATCGCAAGCCGGACGACACACAGTCGCCGCGTCACCCTCTGTCGCCCGCCCCTGCTGCCGAGAAGCACATCAGGTTCCCGGACGACACCCCAGATGAATCCACCCTGTCGCTCGCAGCTCTTTTAAAAATCTGTCGAGCAGACTGTCCCAGACTTCAGCCACAGTGTCGTACGGCAAATCGCACACGACACCGTCCGTCACCTTCAAGTCAACCAGAGGCTGCCTCCTCCCTGCACATCTTCGGTTCGAAAGGCCCGTACCCAGGACTGGGTCTCGTCCACGTCAAGCCACAGAGGGCACAGTTGGGCCGCTTCTTCTCCCCGGCTACGGCACCCAAGCGCAAGTCGGACGACACACTGTCGTCACGTCACCCTCTGTCGCCCGCCCCTGCTACCGAGTAGCGCATCAAGCTCCCGGACGACACCACAGTTGAATCCACCCTGTCGCCCGGAACTCTTCTAAAAGACTGTCGAGCAGACTGTCCCAGACTTCAGCCGAAGTGTCGTTCGGGGAATCGTACGTGACACAGTCCGTCACCTGCAAGTCAACCGATGCCGCCTCCTCCCTACACATCTTCGGTACGAAAGGCCCGTTCCCAGGACTGGGTCGCATCCAAATCAAGCCATGAAGGCCAGGGGCGTGCCGCTTCTTCTACCCCCGTCTACGGCACCCAAGCGCATATCGGACGACACACTGTCGTCGCGTCACTCCCAGTCGCCCGGCCCTGCTGCCGAGAAGCGCATCAGGTTCCCGGACGACACCCCAGATGAATCCACTGGGTCAATCAACGACACTCCTAACATGTCTCTTCCGCAACGAAGGCTACATACTAGGCAAAGGCGATCCCCTTCGTCTCGACTGAGAACCTCCTACGCCGCGCCCCGGCCGCGGTAACAGCTTCTTCCAACGGGTAGAGACGCCGGCACCAGCCCCCCCCCCCCACCCAACCGCAACGTTGACAACAGCTACCCGGAGTACGAGTTTGATTACAGCGACAACAAGATGAATTATGGGACCTCGTTGTCGATACCCTAGAAAGCAGACGTCCCAACTTTCATACTGTACAATAAAGACAAGTGCCTTCGACTAAGCCTACGCGTGGCCTCTCAAGCAGATGTTCTCCACACGGCCATTGACGCCCTACGTGAAAAGCTGTCATCCGACGTCACTACAGATGAGTTCAAGGTTCCCTGACTCCTCACGTCCCTGATTCCTCAGCTCTTCCAAAAAAAAAAAAACTAACTTCGCTACTCACCACGCAATGAACCAGGCAACGAAAGCGCTGTTCAACAACACCCTACTCCTCCTCGACATTGCCCTGTCATCCGCAAACAACTTAAACGTCTACAAACGACACGGACTCTGAAATCAACCAATCCATGAGTCTGAAACACTCTTCCGTGGGTTAATCCCGACACTTGCTCCTCACCTTGACGTTTCGAGAAAACCGAAGCCGCAAAAGCAAGCCATGACTTCAATCCGCCCGTTCTTTAAGAATAGACAAGCCAACCTCCGTCCCCCGGATGATTAGCACAAAACTACGGCGTGATCAATCCCCTGACGTCCGAACGACACAGCCGTCTACCAGCAGCGAAACCAACAGCCGTTTCGAACTGACGCTCAACGCTCCCACCAGAAGCACACCGCCACCCCCAACCGAAGGAGCCGAGTCTCATCTCCCGGGGACAGGAGCATCTACCGCAAAAACCACAATGAAACCTTGTGCCTAACTGGTCTTCCTGTCGGGGCCAGATTACGCCATTATTCCCCAGCCTGACAAGAATTGACCACCAACCGGGAAATCCTATTGATATTAAAACACGACTTTCGTCCGACGTCCCTACATCAACCGCCGCTGTCGCCATCTTCTCCATAGGGCTTCTCACCCCAAACGACAACGTCCCTGGCACACAAAGTATCGGAAGCTACTGCATCAAAAAAAAAGAGGAAAACACCGATCACAGCACCTTACAACAAACATGAATTGAGCAAAACCATGAGTGTGACGTCACACGAAGTGAGTGCTATATCCACATCTTGGGCCCACCACAACGCCACCCCAATTGATGAAATCTTGGCAGCAGGATCTGGACTACTTCGGCTGGGACCAATCGTCACAGCCAGAACCATGGTCTGTAACCCCTTAAGCACTCAGAACGAAAGAGATGCAAGATCCATGAGGGAAGCAAGTACCATCCAGCCAGAAGCAAGACCCTCAAACAACGGTCCTGTTCAGGGACACCATTTCCCACGAAAGAGACCAAATTCCTGTCAAGCCCAATTGTTCTGAATAAAGTGCGAATTTTTTCTCTTGCAGATAAAGAATTCATGGGGGAAAGCCTGCTTGCATCCCGGGGCGCTCGGTCAGACGGTGCCTGCCACCAACTTTGACGAGGTCAACACTGGTAATGCTAAAATTACCAGGTTAAGTTGTTTTGGCAATAAAGAAAGAACATTTTGCCGGCCCCCAGCCTGGCCGGCTAAAAATGGTTTCTTTTTGCCTAAACATACTTAACCTTACTCCCGTCCTGCCTCCCCTCTCGAGTCACCGCCTGACACATTGAGAGTAAAATGAATGCCGATAGCGTGCGCGCTGTCGCTTTTATTGGGAGGACCGCGCCGCGCATGCGCGGTGGGATATGCAAGCAGGCGTCTACAAACCGGAAGAAACCTCCAGGGGAACATCACATTCGAGGAATGTAATGCTAAAATTACCAGGTTAAGTATGTTTTAGGCAAAAAGAAACCATTTTTAGCCGGCCAGGCTGGGGGCCGGCAAAATGTTCTTTTTTTAAGTTCCGGTTCGTAAAAACTTCCGAGCACCGGTTCACCCGACTCATCTTTTAGAAGATAAGTAACCGGTTGGGTTTTTTGCACTTTGCAGATCGTGAAAACTTTGTTAGTAAAATTGTGTAAATACCCTTTATCGAAAATTTTCTTAACTTCAGAAATCCTGACTTTATTTCCTACGGTGAATTTGGGATTGTTCAACAACCATTTAGTACTAGTTCATCTCAGCAACGGTTCGTGACGTTTGGATACTTCCCTCGGTTTAAGTTTTATTGTGGAATGAACCGTGTTATTGTAATTGGAAACTAACTCGTCGATAATGGTCCGCCACTCGTAAGTCCCCTGCCTGGTGAATCTTTTCCACATTCGAGTTTTCAGCATTCTGTTGAAACGTTCTACCACGCTCGCTTTCTTCTCAGAGTACGTAGAGTACATGTTATGATTCTTAAGTAGGGCTTTGAAGTCTTTATTGTAGAACTCACTACCTAAATCGACTTGTAAATTTTTAGGGGGTGCGCTCCTTCGAGTATTTTCTTGAAAGCTTCGGTATCGTCTACGCCGGATTTAGATTCAAGCGGAATGGCCCAAGCGAACTTAGACATGACGTTAATGCAGGTTAGTAGGTAGTTAAACCCTTTATGTAGGATAGCGTAAGGCCGGGATGGCAAACCTATGGCACGCCTGCCAAAGGTGGCACGCAGGAGCTTCTCTAGTGGCATGCGATCCTTTTGAAAAATAGTGCACAATGACATATTTTTCTGTAACAAAATAAAGACACGTATAAGTTGTTACAGCACGGCAGCTTTGACTTGCTTTCCTCCTTCTCTTTACGGACAATGGGAGGAATGATGAATAATGAAAGAAATTGCACAATAGAGAAGCAGATCTGGGCACAACACTGAAACGGGCTGAAAAGCAAATACTACCAAAAGCAGATCAACTTGCATTTCATTGTTAGCACGAACTTCTTTGCAACTTTGCCGCCATGAAAAAGTTGGCGTTTTCACTGTTAGCAACATCTGAATCCAGCTACTATTGCGAACAAGTAGACTCGCACATGAACACTATCTATCCCACCACGAGCAACTTCCTCCTGGAAGACAATAGCGAAGCATGCATCGAAATGAAAGTAAGCACATACGCGCCGCGCATTGAAAAATTACCATCCGAGAAACAAGAAAAGTCGTACTGGGCACGGACTGGATGTTCTGTAAGCTAATTTTTGTTTTATTGGCACTTATATTAATAAAGGTTTGCCATCCCTGGCGTAAGGTATCTTTTTTAAACCAAGTCAGCCTGCCATAGATCGTAAAGTTTGTGAAGTTATTTTACGAGTTAATCCATTTTTTTCCCATTCCAAACTTTAGTTTTGTTTTCATGATTTTCTCTCACTCTTTGAGCTTTGGAAATTAGAACTTCATCGGCGGCGTGCCGATCTTTTAAGTCCGAGCTCTCGGAGCAAGTATCGTGTTCTTTGCATGCTTCGTCTAGTTTATTAATTCACGGATTTCCTCGAGCCAATCTTTTTTCCAGTTTGGTTCCCGGGCCGCAGTATTGGTAGCCCAGCAAATGCATTTCGAGCGGTAACTTATCTAATGATTTTGTTTACGATTCCTTTCCCAGACTTGATAACGAAAGCTCTTTTAATCCCGCAAACCTCGCAATATACAACTTGAATCTGCCTGTTATTTTTTGTGGTGCTTATAACGGTGGGTTCAGGGCCGTTAGAAGTACGATGTTTACATTTGACACAGTACCTCATCTTCATATCTTTTGATTCCATGGTTCTTTGTTTTATATACAATTTTTTTAAACCTAAATCTACATTTTACCTACATTTGATAAAATGTCGACCATCTCGTTTCTATGTCCGTCATGGCCGGCCAAAGCAGATTTATACAAAAGCCTGAGTTTCTTTACCAAGTCATTAGGATCGTCATAATATTTGTAATCGACCCTGCTCGAATCACCCCCTTTTTTAACCATGCCCGTCCGCTTTTTCTTCGATTTCACGTCTTCCCAAATCAGATCGACGATGTTTACGTACTTGGCCCTACGATTGGACTTGGGCTTACGAGTGGCGGAGTCGTTGTTGTGATAAATGGCGTGAGTATTTTTTAACATGTCCACCTAAGATGCTTTAACATCCGGTGTATAGGAAGTTTCTTTCAAATCTTTATGAACCAGCAAATTCCGAAGCCCGCATCTTCCCAAATACTGTTTTCCTTTGACCACTATGTCATTCTCAAAAATTTTAACCGTTTTATACCCGAAGGTCAGCTCGCCTTTTTTGGTATCATATTGTAGTCCGAATACTGGGTCGGTCTCCTTTGGATTTTCGAAAAATTTTATCAAGAAATATTTAGCAATTTCTCCAATAACCTGACCCGGTAATACACTATCGAGGGACGATGTTAGGTAGCTCCGGGGGAGTGGAAATGCATGTATGTTGTACCGCAGAATATGAAGGGGTGACTTTAGGACTGGTGCTCGTACTGGTGCTCGTATTTGGTTTTGGTCTCGGGAGGAATTCGCATTTTAGGAGCTTGAGCCAGCGTTGAATGTTCGGCGAGGCTGTAATTGAGAGGGGTTGACAATGTTTTCTCAATAGGAGTAATGGCTTGGGAGGAGGACGGGGATAAACCCGATGCCTCATAGTCATCCTCGTCAGTTTTTTCCACTTTGAGAGCTTTAATCGGTGTAGTTTGCGTTTGCTGCGCTAGAGTTTTTACACCACCAACCGATGTTGGTTTTAGAGCACCAACTGCCGGTTTCAGCGTGCTTACTACCGGCTTAAAAAAGTCTTGTAGCGATTCTTCTTGTTCTCTCTCGCCCAAACGTCGATTTAAAAACCTTTTAGTTAAACGTTTTTGATATTTGCAATTTCTCATTTTGTCTCCAGTCTTTTGTTTAATAGACAAAAACGAATGTTTATATTTCCCCTCGTTTAATGTTTTGTTAATTGATAAAAACCCGTAAGGCTGTTTCCAACAATTTTGACACAACGTTTTAAAGTTCGTAAATTCCATGTCGGGGTCAACGTGATTTTCATAAACATGTTTTAAATTTAACTTGTCAACGGGAAAGATTAATAAATTTGCGTTGTCTCCGACTACTTGTTTTGGAATTCTTGTGTAGGACTGACTGCAAAAAAAAAACATCGGCGTTCGAATGACGGTCTTAAGCGAAGTAAAGTTTGATGATTTTTGTTATACCTTGTCTAAAAGGCAATTGTCAAAAACAATTAGGTTTCGAAAGTTTGGATCCACTTCTTCGGGCGGAATTAAATCAATTTGAGAATCATGAAAAAAAGCGACATCCGTCCAATGGTTTTCTCAATTTCACCAAATATAGACTGCAAAGCTTTGTACTTTGAGTGGCATAAAGTTTTACTGTAAATAAATAACCAGTCGTAGTCGAGCCACCTTTTGTTATAAATAAAATTAAACAATAAGTTAGTTTATTTGCCGAAACATCTTAACCTGTTAATTTGCATTACATTGTCCCCAATGGAATGTTCCCCTGTAGGTTTCTTCGTCTGCGCAGCCACCTGCTTGCATGCCCCACTGCACCTACGCGGTACATTCCTCCCTTATAAAAGCGAGAGCGTGGATGCTTTCGACATTCATTTTCCTCCAGAGGTGTCTACACATCACTGGCTCCTTGGTTCCCCACCTTTCATCGGAATTTGGAGCCCTTGTGCTCTTGCTATCCCTTTTGTCCTCGGTCACTGCTGGGTCTCAGCTCTGGAACCTCGCCGCTGACGGGCCAATCCTTCCCGCAACTTTCACCGATGCTCCTTTCATCGATGAAGCCGCTCAAGATGTGTCTCCGCTTCGAGCCGGTCAACGCACTCCTCCCGCTTCACCTTTGGACCTTTCGTCACTCCGTCTTGAACTTCAATAAGCGACAGAAAACTATTGTGAAGCAAAGAAAAATCTGCACCGAGCTGTAGCCATCTCCGATCCGCCTCCTGCTCCCAACTCCTCGTTGGACCTTTTGTCGAATTCTTTCCACAGGGGCCGCAGTGTCACCCGCAGCAAAGTCCGCCACTTGGTCCATGAAGCTTTTCAAGGGAAAATGAAAGACAATCCGATGCCGCCGCCATCGTGCACGTCTTCCGCCCGCCACGTCCGCACTGAAGGCTGGGTTGCATCAACCACCAGCCATGACAGCCACAAGCGCGGCCCTCAGTCTTCTCCTGAAACGGCCAAGAAACGAAAGGTCACCATCCTGCCTACGGCTCCGGTGCCTCTCCCGGAAGCCCGCTCCCGGTCCCGCTGGCCCAAGCCCAGCTTTCGTCATTCCACCAACCAATGTCCCAGAAACGTATCCATTTCACGGACGACACAACCGATGATCCAACCGTCCCGCTGGCATCTCTACTGATAACGGTAGAAGAAACAGTCCCCGATTGCTTTCTCTTCAAGCTGTTGCAATCTGCCGACGCTCCTAAAGACCGGGTTTGGCTTCGCTCTCCGTGACAAGGACTCCAATCCCCGCAGCCTCTTTGGCCGACCACCACCTTACTGACATGCCTACTCCACAATGAAGACTCTCTACTCGGCAAAGGCGATCCCCTAATCTTGGATAAAGAACCACCTGCTCCTCGCCCTGGCCGTGAAAATAGCTTCTTTTGTCCTGTCGGAGATGGTGCCATGAATCCCCGCAATTTCGATACCTACTCGGAATGTGAATTCCTTTGCTGAGAGGTGAAAATGGACTTCGGCACAGCTTTTTTCATCTCGAAGAAAGCTGAAATCCCGACTTTCGTCCTCTACGAAAACGACAAATGCCTCTGTCTCAGCCTACGGGCTGCCTTGCAAGCAGACGTCTTGAACACTGCCGTCAACGCCCTCTGCGAGAAGCTTTCATCAGACGCAACCTTTCGTCACTCATTTCTCAACTCTTCCAAAAAGCCAGTTTTGCGACATATCATTCACTAAACTGGGCAACCAGGGCCTTATTTAACAACACCCTCTTTCTCCGAGAAATAGCCCTTTCGTCAGCCAACAACCTGAACGTCTCGACACGTCACCGGCTTCGAAACTGGCCAATCCACGAGTCCGACACCCTATTTCGAGGTTTAATCCCTACTCTCACTCCACAATTGGACATCTCCCGAAAACCGAAGCTACAAAAACACAATCTTTCGTCAAATCGCTTCTTTCGTAAAAACAGGCAATCCAACCCTCACCCTCCAGCAGATGAGTGGAATAAAGCAGCCGTTCCCACATCCTCAAACCGCAGTAACGAAAGCTCTTCCTCCCAATCAAGGAACTCGCAGCCATTTTGTGCCCCCCCCCCCCCCCCCGGTCCAACGCAACCAGCACAAGCGCGCCTCTACACCTGGCCGTCGCAGCGGCCACTCGTCACCGGGGGCAGAAGCTCCTTCTGCAAAAACCATCAACGACACCTTTAACCTCTCCTGCTTTCCGGTCAGCGCAAGACTGGAACTTTCTCCCAGCTTGGCAAAATCTGACCCGCAACTCGGAAATACTTTCAATAATACAACACGGCTTTCGCCCAACATTCCTAGCACAACCCCCGCTGACGGTCCGACCTCCATGGGATTTTGCACCGCCAATTTCGGAATCCCTCTGTTTCGAAGTCTCGGAACTCCTACGAAAGAACGCCATCGGAGAATGCCACAACCCAGGTCCGGGTTTGTACAGCACAATCTTCACCCAACCGAAGCAATCAGGAGGCCTATGCCTAATCTTCAACATGAAACCTTTAAACAAATTCAACAAAACGACTGGACAGTCTCATTCGACTTAGAAGACTCCTACCTCCACGTCCCTCTGCAACCTGCGTCAACCCACCTCTTTCGCTTCATTTACAACCAAAAGGTTTACGAATTCCGCTGTCTTCCCTTCAGGTTAAACGCTGCACCGAGGATTTTCACCATGGTTCTGAAACCAATCTTAGCAAACCTACACCAGCAACAAATCCTAGCCAGCGCCTACCTGGACGATTGGGCTCTCAACAACCTGTACCCACACAGACTCAAACTTGACAGAGACAAGACAAATCTCTTTGCTAAACCAACTGGGATTCGGTGTAAATCAAGCAAAGTCCCATCTTACCCCAGCTTAGTCCTTCGCCTTTCTCGGAGCCGAATTCGGTCTACGATTGGCAACAATCTCTCCTTCATTAGAACGAATCCAAGACGTTCTACAACACATCCGTCTCTTTCGCAAACAAACATGCTTTTCACCCCGGGAATTAAGCTGCCTCATCGGGAAGATAGACGCAATGGCAAGTCTGGTTCCTTACGGCCGTTGGATGGTCAGGCCTTTCCATCACCATCGAATAGACAACTGGTCAATCAACCAAAACCATCCGGACAAAAAGATACCTTTCAACAAAGACTTTCCTTTCGAAACCCTCCTAGTCGTAGTTTTTAATTTCCTTAACTTGTATTTATTTATACAGTTTTTTTAACGTTTACACAGTTACCAAACCCATGAAGTCTTCGTCGGAAAATTTATCGTTGGAAACATCCGAATGAGCTGCTCCATAGTCTACGTTGCACCATAATTTCACATTGCTGGGAGTATCATCGGTGACGTTCACCGCCGTAATTTGCTCGGTGACTTCCGTCAAGTTTAAAGTGTTGAAGATGGCAAGTTGAACCAGGGTTTGTCGATAACATTTTTGTTAAGTTTCCCTTTAGTTTTGCGAATGTTCTCGTACACCCAAGTTCTAAGACAGAGCGGTTTGTCTGCGTTACCTTCGTTCACCTTTTCGCAAGAAGGGTAACAGGTGGAAGCCGCGTGCATAGAATTGGGATAATTGACCATAGTCAAAGACACGGGTTTTTGCTGGTCAAACTCAATCTCTAGTTTCTTACAGATGTACCGTTTAAGATTTTTCAACAGTTTTTGAGTTTCCGGGTTGCTGTGCGAAATCCAACCTTTATATTTCAATTTTGTCGTCCGAAATGGGAGTCCCCGAACCCTTTAAATCTTGAAACTGAATGGAAGGAGACTAGAAAACTTTACACCATTGTAGATCTTTGTGCCTTTTTCGTTCTTAACTTTCAGCAAGAGATTGGAAAGATGCGTTTGCCAGGATGGTTGAGACATTGTGAGATTAATTATTTATTTTGACGTTCTTTCTTTTATTATATACGAGAAATTTTAAAAATAAGCCTCATCGGTACATTTTAAAAAATTTCTCCTATTAAAAAGAAAGGATGTCAGTCAATAAGTTTGGACAAGCATTGAAAAGGACGAGGGGGAAGGGGTGAAGTGATGGGAGTCGGTCCAAGAGGGCAGCCAGGACTAGGATACGTTTTAACCCATGAAAACAAGTACAATATGCAAAGCAAGTGTGTAACTAAAGTAGGAGCTGCTATCGAACCTGAAGACGCAGTAAATTATTCTCAGATCGGCACTCCGGCAACGGATGTTCAGAAACTGAAAACCGACTTACCTCCTGCCATTACTCTTCTCTCCGACAAGTTGGCTTCCGGCATTTCTAGTATCGAAAAAAATACATTGTACTTAGATGAAGCTGATGGGAATTTTTACGCGAAGAAGAAGCAGATTAAGGACGTGGCTTTTTCCCGGCACGTTACTGACGCGTAAACGAAAATGTACGTTGACAGGAATTGTTTATTGCAGGACGACTAGAAAGTGTACTTCAATGCAACGCACAAGCAGATTAGAAATCTAATCGATCCTACTTTGCCGACTGATGCTGTTACTAAGGCATTCATCGACAGCAATTGCTTGTTACAAGACGAGCAGAAAGAGCACTTCAATGCCGCGAACCAAACAGATTGGAAATATAAGCGAACCTACTTTACCGAGTGACGCAGCTACAAAAAAAAGTGTGCATGAAATCAGTTACATGCTGATCAGTTTCAGCATGAAAAGCCCTTTGGAAAAAAGCGAGTGATTGGTTTGTTAATTTCATTCCTCTCTCAAACTTCGTATGTAAAGTTCTGGATTAATTCATAAAACAATTTTATACTGCAGCGATCCGAGCATTGCATTAGTTGCTAAATGTAAAGTGGGAACGAGAGCACTTTACATTACTAAACTAAACGACGAGCATTCAACAGCTACCATTATCGAAATTCCTTACGTAATAGAAAAAAATTGCCCATCGTGGTAGAGGCATTCGAATATTTCACTCAGAAGACGTTTATTTCCAGTTAGATTTGCACGTAACTTTTCAATAGATGACTCGTCTCATCCTATCTAAAACAGATTCGTAATTACGAGCCTTAGAGAAGGCACTTAGGAAAAATAGACAAAAATGACCGCACCAAATCTGGTCAAAGTTTTGTACACGTTCGTAATTGTATTTAATTCCCGGCCCCTAGTAGTTAGCCACGGACCGGGGAGGACCCAACATCTAAATAAAATGGTTCGCCCGAAACGGTGGAATAGGCCACCCAGTGACTTCCTTCTCCGCCGTGGATATCTTCCAAGTTTACGATTCCGTTTTCGCCAGCAGGCCAAAGTTTTAAGGGAAGCATGTCTTTACTAAAAGTACCTCTACATTTTGGAATTTTCATCACTCTAGCCAATCCTTTTAAATCAGAGTTCGTTAAAGGTTTATCAAAGTCGAGTAAACTATGGGTCGATTAAAGACCTCTGCCACGGTGCAATTTTTTTTTGCTTCTCTTTTTGTTAAATTTTTTTTTCTTCGAGCTCGAACCTTCCACTTGCTTGTGGTGTTGCACGAGTTCGGCCAGAATTTTTGCATCATTCTGCGCCTTTTTTACGGCAGTTACCACCCCGCTGTCCCTCCTGCCAAGCCTCCAATACCGGCTAAAATCTGTCCTAGCAATGCCAACGGCAAAAACCCACCTTTCTTTTTTCACGATCTTGTTTTGAGCACCATATTATCTTTATTATTATTATTGTTATTATTTCATAAACAACTTCAACTTTGCCTCTATCAAACTTTAGATTCATTTTCCTGTCGCCAATGAGCAGAGCGTGACAAGTAATGTTAGCTGGTACAGTGGCCCTAAACTTCAGTTTGACTTGTACGTCCACGATTCCCTATTGAAGCCTCTAGGACTGTTTGGAGCAATCCAACACCACGAGAGGATAGGCTTTCTTGAACTGAAGCAAGTCGAAACTCAAGTCGTTGGTGTCCTAGGACAGCTGCCTAAATTGCTGTGCCATTCTGCACAAGCCGACGTACTCTCTATTAGAGTTCAATTCGATAAATGGATAACGCTCGGAATTTAGAGTCACGTGAGCATCTTGCAAACTGCAGTGGTCGAACACGCCATTATTTTTAACTAAAGAGTCCTGCCTGTTAGTTTGAAAAGCTAGAATTATCCACCTAGGTTTCTCGACCACGGAAGTAGTCAGCACGCGCCAGGTGAAGTTGGTACTTTTAGGGAGCTCCCAGCTATCGTAATGCCAGTGCCTGAATCCCAAATCCATGGTCGCTCCGTGGTCGATGAGATTGTAGAGTTTCTACTCAAAGTTTCTGCTCATCCGAGGCCACGACGTGGGGAACCTGCCAGCTAATGCTATTCAGAGCGACTTTGCCATTGGCCATGGACGTTGCTTTGAAGATGGCGTTTGTGTCGCTCTCTCGCATGAGTGTGAGTACGTGTGTAGTTTCATAGATTAGTTTCATAATTTTCTAAAAATCCCATTACGTGTTTCAACGGGATGGCAAAGTTAAAGCTTTCCTTGGGAGGCGTTTTAACGATGATGGACTTGAATCTCAAGTTGTTGGTTAGTTGGGCATCGACTGAAGCCGCACTATCCAACGCCCAGCACTGGCCGCGCAAAGCGGGTTGTTCCGCAGAGCCGTTAAGTGAGCAGTCCCTTCATGAAAGTACCGAACCCCGGATAATTTAACTCGTCGATTTGTTTATCACCAAGATGGTATTTGATATTAGGAAACAGGAACATGGGAGCATTATTAATAAGACTAGCTACGTCAGCGTTGGCGTAAGCCGAATCATCGTCCTTCAGCAACCTCCCTTTAATCAGGAGGTAACTGTTGGCAACGTGTAATCTTGGTTTTCGACGTGTATGCAGATTAACAAATTTACATTGTTGAGATTAGTGCCTACAATAGGATTATATTCATATGGTATGTGAAGATTCTGTTCTTAACTGTTAGTTTTGTCTGGTTCTTTCATAAATGTTTATAC
>JAHWFP010016533.1:0-43628 GCA_023313725.1 Lithobius niger | reverse complement strand
TCCTCCCTTTTCCATGACTTAGAACCATTATATGGGATAAAGTAACAGATTCGACCAATGAATCGTACACCAAAGGGTCATTGGTTTTTTCAGTAATCTTCTACTACGCTCATTTTCTGAGTGTTGTTATAAATTTGATAAAAGCTGTGTTTCTAGACGTCAAACCGTTAGTTTTTTATTATTAGAGTTAAAATTAAGAAAGAGTCCTTTCCCTTTTTTCCCAAACACGAGCAATTTTATTTATCCTTTTTTTATTTAACTCGTAGATCTTAAATGAAGACATAATTCACCGTTTAAATCAAACGGCTCGTTGGTCTGCGAAGTGAGTCTAACTCTTATATTTCTGATTAATTTGGCAGTCACCGGGAGGTAAATCAAATTATGAGGGGACTCTATTATTTTGAAACCGGGCGGGGAATTGGGATAAAAGGAGTATAAAGCGGGCTGAGTGTCGTTGTATAGGTAAGAATTGCCTATGATATCAACGTGCACGAAAATTGTATTGACGTTCATAATGTCGACAGTATTTTGACTTTCTCGACTTCTAAAATAGTTGCCCGAATCAAACCCCAAAACTGAAGCCAAGCTATTGTTGCCCGAAAAGGATAAGCCGTAGTTCAGATCGGTAATTATCAAATCTGTTCTTAAAGTGTTTAGATTTGAAAGAATCGTAATGGCATCCTTGCTGACCATCGCATCTATCGCCGATTTGAGAAATTTATTCAAAGCTTCGATTTCGCAAGCCCCCGGGGTGACTAACCCTTTCTGCCATGAGGCGCCAGCATCAGTCGTATATTGAATTTCGTTATTTCTTTAGGTAATGTTGTGTATGCTGTTTTAGGTGTCTAAATTAAGCAGAGTTATTCGCAATTTTTTTCAGTTTCCAAATGAACGGGCGTGTTTAGATTAATCCTCAAATCAGAGTCTTTGCCGGAGAGAATAATTGAACAGGAATCCAAGACGTTGTCTTTTTTTTTTAAAGCGATATACTTGGAAAGGAGAAAAAATGTGTAAGCTCAAAGAGCATTCGCATGACCCCTCCAGTTTTGGAACCCCTGAAATGTTGCTTATGCATCATTTTTACGCTTCGAAGCATTTTAGAGTTATCACAATGTGAAAGCTCACAGAGTATTCGCACGACCCCTCCAATTTCAGGAACCTCCAAAATATTGCCAATTCATCATTTTTAAGCTTTGAAGTGCTGGAGAGCCTTTTAAAGTTATCACAAAGCGAAAGCTCGCAGAGCACTCGCACGAACCCCTCCAGTTTTGGGAGCCCCCAAATTCTTTCAAATTCATCATTTTTACGCTTTGAAGCTTTTTAGAGTTCTCACAATGCGAATGCTCAAAAACACTCCCTCCCCCTCCCAATTTTGGTACCCCCATTCTATTGCCAATTCGTCATTTTCACGCACCAAAACCTTTTGAGAGTTCTTGTAATGTGAATGCTCAAAAGTAGAAGAAATAAAGGATAATGACGGACTGCTTACAAAAACCATTGTCTTCCATTGTTATCAAAGCCAGGGTCCCTAAAATAGACCTATACAATACTGGCTCTGACTTCAACGAGACCTACTACGATACTGTAGCTGGCTTTAAGACTGCCCGCGAGACCTTTTCGAAATTTCGTTAATAGTATATGATCCACACACCAAGACAATAATGAATGGAAAAATGTTTTTCTTTTTTAGACGCCAGCGGTACTGCAGTCAGTATGAAGCGTTTATTCGTTTTCTTCCCCACCCCGTTCGGAAACTTTCACCATGAGTTTATTGATGCTTGCAAAGTAATTTTAGGGCTCGGACCATTTCATTAACGAAAGCTGCAACAAAGTAACCATCGCCGTTGTTTTATGGTTGTATTCTACAAAGTGCACTTGCGTGTCGTCATTCGTAAATCGTATTCTGATTCTTTTCTCCTCTCCAACACGAAACGCTTTCATTTTAAAATCCAACAAGAATTTCATTTTGTTTTTACTGCCGAGTTTGGACAGTTCCAACATTATTGCAGGCATATGTTTTTCGTGTACGGACAGCTTCAGTTGTTCGATTAACACTTCTCCGGCTATTTCGATGAATGGCGCGAAGACCTGATTCAAAGTGGGATCCGTAACGCTTTTCCATAGACCCTCATCCGTGCTTTCTCAACCTTTCCAGGCAAACTTATTTTCGTCTTCGTCTTTGAACTGCAATTTCTCCCTACACTGATTGAGTACAGATCTGTTGATCTTTTCACCCAGTGTATAGGTACGTCCGTTCCATTGAGTTGTCTCAACTCGGTCGTAAGCCCTGCCTGTTTGTTAAAAACGAGAGTCGGTCCGCTTTCAATCGTGACATTGAGGTATTTACTCAGCATAAAATAACCGCTAGTGACGTCCATGAAGAGAACGTATTGTAGAGTTTGTTCTTTAATAAAAAAAAATATTTTATTCAACAAACATTATTACAGATAAAAATTATTTTATGCAACAAAACATTATTACAGCTGCTGAGCTTGCCATCACCTAGCCATCAGTTTCTTTTTCTCTCTTCGCTCTCTTTGAACCAACCTTCTTTTTTCCCTGAACACTATTTTCTCCTCTTCCGTCATTCTCGTTCGTCTGTCATTTTCCGCAGTTTGTTTTTTCTTTTTCCGAATAGGAGTTAGTGTGGCGTGTCTCTCCCTATCTGAACGTCTTCATTTATCCCTAGCTCTCTTCTTCCACTCTTCTGGATTTTGCACTTTCAACTACCTACTCACCCTCACCCGCAATCTCCTCATCTTGGCTTCTCGAACCTCGACATTTTCAACTTCAGTCATCCTCTGTTCCACTACATCCCCGTTCCACCGAGTATCCGCCTCTTCATCGCTGATGACAGCGTCCGAGTGCCACGACATTACTGACCATACTTCTTTATCGTGTGTCAAAGACTCGACAAACGAAGCTTGGCTGAAATAGTAACCTTCCTCTTCGTAATCAATATATTTGCTGCAGCGATGCAAGAGTTTTCTACTTTGCTTAAGAGGAATCATTTATCGTCGTAGGCTGACAGTAGGGATTTATTCACCACGGTTGTGACTGGCTGATGATGGCTGTCGCTGGCGATCTTGTACCAACTCCCTTTTTGTTCGGGGTTCAAATGGAGAGTCGCCCTATAATCTTCGTGGCTTAAGTGTTTCTCCACGAATCTCTTTGAAAATCTTCGCTTTTTTCGTTTCACTTTGGGAGGTCACAAGCGAATATATCTTGCTACTCAACCCCACAAACTCTTTTATCGGTACTCCCTTTGTGGTATCTTTCACATTTCCCAACACTAGCTTGTTGACGTTGCAGAACTGTAGGTGTTGAGGATGTAGTTGCTAGTGTCGTATCTACTCATGTTTTTAGTCATGTCCGCGTGCACATTCTCGGTTTCGATGCAATAGCACAGCGAGTCTGTGTCTGAGAACAGCAATTTTGCTCGATTTCCATAATGGGGCTGTATTGTATCGGTAGTGAAATTCGTAGAGGAGTTTGGCCAACTCTAGTATGGCAAACGAGTAGGTGGGAAGATCGCAGGTCACCTTGTGTACTTTCAAGTTGATGTGAACCAGGTTATCGTGGAATATCTGAAACGAATCGGCATTGGGTTGGGCGGAATACTTGATGGGTCGCTTGCTGTCGGTGCATAGCTTGACGTTCAGTCTTTTCTGTTTCTGTTCTATGATTTTTCCAAACACCGAATTATTTGAAAGTTTGTAAAATTCCCCTTCAGACTCAGTCTTCGATTCCTTTCGTTTTGCCGTTTAAAATTTATATATTGTTTCAACCAGGGCTTCTGATTGAAACTCAGCACCTCCTGATGCGACAAAGGACCAAACCGTGTTCGAGGTAGAATTTTAGGTTACGGTAGTGAATTACGTACCGCTTGTTCTTCGTAGGTTGGCCACTAGCTTCACGACACGTTTCACCGGTTTTCCTCGCAACAAAGATTTCGAATAGTCTGAAACAAATTCTTCTTCTTTTTCAAATTTTTCAGGAGAAAGCGGCTAGTCGTTGTGGAGCATGTGAATTTCGTTTGGGTAGTCCAGGTCTACTTCCAGAATGTATCCTACCGACGACGTGTCTGCCATCTTAGTCACCGTCGAAAGCTCGAATGTCATCTTTAGTCAAATACCTAAAGCAGTTGTAAGACAGCATCTGGCCCAGCCATAAGCGTTACTGATGTCCCAATCGATGATGTACTTGTTAGGTTTTGTTGGATCATGCGTTTCGGGAATGTATGGGTTGTTGGCCCTCACCCACCTTCGACAAATAAAGCTAACTCCTCCCCGTATTCCCAATGAGATGAAGTTATATTTGCTAGAGTGTGTAAATAGTTCCAGCTCAGCCTTGGTCATCTTTAAAGCTGCCGCCCAGCTTAACCCTGGGGTGGAGACTTAATAGCACGGATCTATTTCGTAGTTTTGCAAGCAGATCCTGCGGAATTCTACGAAAATGTCTGCCAAAAACAGACAGTCGGTCACCTGATATATTTCGTGGTAAGAGGAAAACTTTTTGATTTTCAGCATACGCCAAATCTTTTTAGCATGATCGTATTGTTTGTCAGTTAGGCCTTCTTCTTTGAGTTTAGAATAAAATTCTTCTTTCAGTGGTGAAGACTCCTCGTTGAACACACTCATGCTGGAAACGTATTCATAAGGGTAGTAGCCCTTATGGGTTAACAGATCCACGGCAGTCTCTTCCTCGACATCGGGAAGGAACCATTTGTCCTTCCCACCAGCTTTCAAGAACGCCTTCATCTTCCTAAACTCCTAATCACGTTTATGTCTCTTCGCCAGAGTTTTCAGCTAAGAGGGGAGAAAATTAAAGCTGTCTATAAACTTAAGCCGAATTTACCTTTTCTTTTTTTCGTTTTATCCCATCCAGTTTCATTGGTGATGGTCATGCTCATGAACCTTTCTGTATTTCTTGCGAGGACTTCTACTTTTCCCAGAAACTTGTGCACAGCTCTTACCAATAAATGCCTATCGTAACCTTCGAGGTAGCGAAATACCACGGGGATCGTGGTGCGCTCTTGGGCATTCAAGTTACAACTGGAGTGAGAAGCTCCTCTGTACTGGCCGGTAACGTGGCAGTGATCCCGGACTTTGTCGTCTTTTGAACCGAATGGCTTTTTGCAGTAGATGCAGTCTACAGCGTGGTTAAAATCAGCCTTTTGGACCGGAGCGAGACATAGTGGTTGGATTCTATTTAACATTTCGTCGTACTCATGCGCCTCAATCACCAACCGATCGAGGAATTGTTCTACGGCATCCTCTCTGAGGTAATAAAAGATGCTATTTTTCTCCGATCCCACTGCGACGTAGCAGAAGCTGCAAGATTGATGGTGGAGCTGTTAGAGGAAGGAACGGGTTTCAGGAGGCACTCGAAATCAGCGCATATGATTTTGGGGGGAACATTTCTTCAATGAGCTTCAAACTTCAAAATGTTTTCGCTCGGTTTTAAGAATTTGGGCGCTTGAGGTGACGGATTGGTTCGTCTACATTCCAGTTTGTGTGTGTCTCAGCGATGCCTTTCCATAAGCGGCGAAACAATTTCGACAGTAATATTTTGGGTTGCTCCCCGATCCCTGGTGTCGGAAAAATTGGTCACAATCCACGAAGGCGCAGTAGTGAAAATTTGTCGACTCATCTGTAATTAAAAGAAGATCTATCTAGAAAGAAGGCCTCACAAAAAATTCGTGCTCACACAAAGGGGATGCAAGCCATTCTCTTAGGTATAAGCAATCACATTGATCGATAAATCTTTGTTGGCTATCTCGAATGCATCAGTGTGATCCAGCCATGTTGGACAGTTCAGCATTGAACAATCCACTGTTCTCTCATATACTTCATATTCTTTCGGATTTAACATGCTTAATTTGTGTTTGGCAGCCAGAACAGAATACAAGAAGCACTTGTGGTCTGAGAAATTTTGAACGTTGACTACGCACTTGGACTTCTTTTTTAATTTTGCAGGCAGAGGAATGTAAGAGCCCGGTCTGAGCGGGTCGATTTTTGCTACTTGTGAGTTCGTAGGAGCGGTTTATCACCCAACCACTCCCTCTTTCGGCAAATTTGTCGATGGAACGTTGGATTTTATCATAAGCTGCATCCAGTAACTTGGGAATACCTAATGGATTATAGACTGGGGAGTAGCGGGACTGAAATCCAGTGGATATTTCTTGGCCATTTCATACAAAACTCACTCCTAAACCAATTTGAGCTCTGCAAGTCACTAATTGATGGAGTCATTCGTACAGTAGAGCTACATCAACATTAAAAGGTACAATGGGTCTACAACGTGCACAGCTTTTTTGTACTTTCGGTACTTGAGTCCTTGTTCACAGAGGATGGAATCGTCTTGACAGCCTAACTCCCTGTCGAAGCAATCGCACTCGGGTGGGTAACTATTCCTGTGTGTATCTATGAGGTGTTGTATCAATCTTACTCGGGTAGGATAAGTTTGAGCACAGTGTGAACGCAGGTACAATTTGTTTTTTCCATCGCTCCAACCAAATGTTTCTGTTTAATAATATAAATAATATGAACAGTAATAATTTCAACGTCCTGATTTCAGTTCAATAATATAAATAATAAGAGGACAAATTTGGTTTTTTTGTTGCCGTTATTTTCCTGGCTTTTCGTCTACCCAACTGTCGAAGCGCTCGTCGTACCCTTTCCACCTGAGGTAACAAGTTCTCCCGACTTTTTTAGTCTTCAGAATCTCATAGTCCAAAAACAGATCCGGTACGTTAGTTTTCTGCAACTCTTGCTCGGAAAAGGTGCCTTCAATTTTACTACCCAGTTTGTTGACCAACCTGTAGCAAGTTGATCGAGTTTTTCTGACTTCACACACCTCAAACAGTTCGTTGTTAAAAGTTTGTAAATACCTCATGTCGAATGTAGATTTTGCCGATGTCACTCTTACTAAATCCCCGACTTTGAAACTATTCTTCTTTTTGGAAGGGCTCTTTATCTGCAATATTTTTCTGATCTCCGGTTCATCGCATTTAGTTACTTTGGATGGTTTCATTTTAATGGTAGTTTGAACTCTGTTGTTGTTACCTTTAACAACTTTATTTATCGTGTCTATCCACTTGTGATTGCCTTGCAGCGTAAAATGTTTCCACATGATGCACTCGGTACTTTCCAATGTGCGATTTAGGCGTTCTACTACGTTCACCTTCAGTTCTGACTTTGTCGAATAGTGGTTTATTTTGTGGTGGTTCGTTAGTGCTGCGAAATCTTGTTACAAAATTCCTTACCATCATCGGTTTGTAAATATTTTAATGGGACTAGACATTGTGTTTAATATCTCGGTAAAACCCACGGTTACATCCTCAGCATTCTTCAATTCACAGGGACGGCCCAAGCATATTATAGAGAATACATCGATGGCAGTCAGCAAGTATTTGTATTTTCATTTTGTTCCGAGTAAGGTATGATCATATCAAAAACCAAAACTTGTAAAAGGGGCCACCAAGTTCCGAATGGTTCGGTTATTTTCGGTAGCAATGTTCAAGTTTTCATTTAACGTCCAAAATATTATTCGGTGCAATTTAGTTGGTGAATGTTTTGGTGTGTTGATATCACTCCTTTGATGGGCCAAACCATTCGGAACTTGGCGGCCCCTTTTACCAGTTTTGGTTTTTGATATGATATCATTCCTTTTTTTTAAATTGTGTATTGATTCAACTACCCTGCAGATGTGTAATAAAGTACCACGTCACAAGAAATTGGTTTTCAACAATTTGCTAATACCTTTTGCCTATAGGCCGAACTCAGTCACCGCTTTATATGTTTTCGGTTTGGTTTTAATTTTGTTGTAATTTGTTTTATTTAGTTAGTTTTGGTGTGTTGATATCACTCCTTTGAAGGGCCGAACTACTGTCAACTTGGTGGCCTCCTTACCAGTTTTTGGCTTTGTTTATTTTGCTTTGTTTTTACACTTGGTTTATGTTTTGTGAATTGGACGTGAATACAATTTCTTTGCAATGTTGTTTAGATTTATCATGATACACTAGTGTGTGTCTAGGCACGTACGTCAGTATACACGTTCTCATTGTCCGAATGTTGGCGGTTCAATGAGAGATGATGCCTATAATACTAAAAATGGTTATAACAATATTTTCGTTACGCGCCCTCCCACGCCATCCCCATTATGCCCCCAGGCTCCAAACCATAAAAGATACGCAGTTCGTATTGTACTGGACCCATTCGTCCAGTTTCATAGCTGGAAGCCTTCCCATTATCTTGGAATCAATGAATAATCACCCTATGGGATTTAACATGGAGATGAGCGCCCTAGCTAGCTAGCTAGCTAGCTAGCTAGTTACTTAGCTAGGTAGTAACTAGTAGTAACACATTTGCAACGTTATTGAGGGTCAGATTTTGCATTGAAAGCAGCTTAGCTCGCATTCCTACACGAGTTAATTTTTTTCAGGTGGGTCATTGCTCTCGATTTCAACACAATTTAAGCTTTGTACCCCATTATTATTTTTCCTCAAGTACCTGCAATGTGCCCAACTATGCTTCAAGATATAAGACACTGACACTATGGCGTCGCGCTACAATGGTTTACAACCTCGACAATTGTATTGATGTGATGTTTGTTGTTATGTTTGTTGCCTGACTAGCGCGACACACTAGCGTATGTCTAGATCTCGACAAAGTTTGCTTGAACTAAATCTCTTATCCTGTACCTAATAATGCGCCTCCTCGGAAAATGCCGCCTAGCTGGCTTGTGCTGCTCCGCCACTAAAGTTTCCATTTGACCTTTTTTTAAACTCCTATTCCTAAGTTTACTTTGGTTTTCATAGCCGCAGTTACAGCTGCAGCTGCCAACTTCTTTTTCAGACCAGTTTAGCTAGCTTTTGCTACTTTTACTGCATTGGAGGCCAACTTTCTATCAGCTTCATGCCTTCGTTCCAAGTCTGGTTTGGTTGAGTATTCGATGTTGTGCTGTTTGCAGGCCTCATCCAGAGAATTGATAGCAGTGTCGCCTCTGTTCAGTCTCTTGTTCAGTTTTGTTCCCGGACCGCAATAGTTGTTTCCTGGAATGAGAAGTTCCACCGGCAACTTGTCTATCACACTGTTCAACAATCCAGAGCCTCTACTCTTCTAAAACTGAGCTTTTCTCGTGCTGTATACTTTACACTTACCCTTCAGCAGTTGTCTATAATTTTTAGTCACAATGTGCCTGACATTTTTACTGGCTGTAACTCTTTTGCATTTGAGTCAGTACATCTCTTAATTTTTACTGACTGTAACTCTTTTGCATCTGAGGCAGTACATCTCTGTTTATTTTTACTGGCTGTAACTCTTTTGCATTTGAGGCAGTGCATCTCTGTTTATTTTTACTGGCTGTAGCTCTTTTGCATTTGATGCAGTGCATCTCTGTTTATTTATAAAATGAGAAGGAAAAGGTATTTTAAATACCAGTTTTGCAGATAATTTATCAAAATACCATTTTTTCCTTAGAGCAACTGAAAGATGAAAGTGTTAAATTATGATATAGCCGATATCAATAAACGACCATCGACTGGTAATTTACTGAATTTTCCAGATGACGTAAGGTGCATCATTTGTGGCCCTGCCGGTTGTGGAAAAACCAATTTAGTTATAAATTTCATTTGTAATCCAGGTTAGTTGAATTATGACAGCCTGCGCATGTACTCCAAGTCCTTATTTCAAAACAAATATTTCCATCTCAGGAGAGCTTTCGAGGAAAAATGTCCAGGAATTAGCTACCTTTTGTTCCAACAACGAAGATATTGAACCACCACAACGGTAGCAAAACGGTAATTTTATTGGATGATTTCATGATTGAGAAACAAGACAGAATCGAAACGCTACTTCGCCTACTGCAGGCACGCGGACGCCTCGATCTTTTATTTGTGTCACACTTACAGCAGGATGCCAAGAGAGTTATTCGAGATAATGCCAATGTTATAATTCTCTTCAGGCAAGATGAAGCAAACCTCAAACATGTCTTCAATAACCACGTTAGTGGTGACATGATTTTCGACGAGTTTCGTCGCATGTGCGGTGACGTCTGGAATGCTGTTCCTTACGGATTCCTACTCATTGATAAAAAAAAGTTTCCATTTGATCTTTTTTTAAACTCCTAACCCCAAGTTTACTTTGGTTTTCATAGCCACGGTTACAGCTGCAGCTGCCAAAGATATAGAAGAATGCTCGACTAACGACGACATGTCTTCCGAGGTTTTCGTTGACGTTAACGTACGTCTGTCTGCCGAAGGTTTTTGTTGACCTAAACATTATTTCATAAAGTACTAAAACGTCATGTCTAATAAAACTAAACATAAGAGAAGCAAACCCCAGAAACAGGTCTATCAGTAAGAGGCTCGAAAAAAGCGTCTGAAACAAAAATTTCAAAATACAAAACTGGAAAAAGCAGACAGAATCTGAACACTTGCAAAAGATATTCAAACCAGTCGTTGATCCGATAGTAGAACAGACTAAAAAGCAGAATCTCCAGGGAAGCGATGCTTTGACTCAGCGTCAATGACAAATCAAAGCACTGTTGGCTAAAGAAGTTGCACAGAAGAAACAAGAAAAATATCACGGGAAACGGTTAGAGCATATTCAGAAAGCTTTGGAGGCGGCCACGGGCCGCGTCTGTACTGAAAACGAGAATATAGATAGTGGCGATGGTGAAATATAGTTTAACGCAGATGCCAGGAGACGACTCTCAAGTTCGATTGGTGCATTACCGGACATGCCCTCCTCATGTCTCTTGCCCTCACACCAGGGGTTCGTACGAGACAAATGGAAGAGGCCTCTTTACTCGGTGATTTCGGTCCGCTAGCCACTAATTACCTAACCATGTTTGCCACTCGAGAGAGTCTCAGCGACCCGGAGACTAAGATTACATGATTGGATCCATGCAAGTAAAATTTCAAGACAACTACTTGATCATGGGAGGAAAAAAGTACGAAGGGACGGACGATTTGTGGCAATTGGTTATGTTGAAAATCCTGCTAAAACACCAGACGGAGATGCCAGCCTTCTAAATTACCACGATATTCTAAAGAGAAGTAAAGCCACGTATCACAACAACAACGACAGTATGAGAAGACTGAAGTCCAGCGCAGGTTTCAAGTATACGACTTTCATAAAACCTGTTTGGGGCAGACCTGCCGAGGGTGTCTCTGTACCGGTTCTACAGAGATCCGAATGACTTGTGTGAAAGGCTGAAGCTCCTCAGCGCCCCTACACAGGCTGGCAATAATTCGCTGGACGAAGAATTTGTTCACACTTTCACAGAAATGCGGAGCAAAGCATTGCTGTCCAACGGAGAGTACCAAAAACTGATCGGTGAATTCGGTAGATGTTGACTAATGTATTAAAACTAAAAATGTTGATCATACTTTCCTTTGAAAAAACGGACTTTGTGACCAGTTTTCCTTCCCCGTTGATATTGGAAGGTGCCCACGAATTGGCTCTAGTCAATCTGGAACTTACAATTCCATTCCTAACGTTATACAGGACATGACCGACTCTTTCACTTACAGCGCGGATGGTGGTAACAGCTGGAATAAAATTGTCGTCCCAGAAGGTTGTTATGAATTACACGAAATTATAGAATTCATTTACAGAAAACTAAAAGATAACAAGTACTGGGACGAGACTAATAACGTTTCCTTTCTATTAAATGGCAAAGTAAATACCTTAAAAGTTGCGAACTAACTATTACTGACAGGAGATATAAGGTTGATTTTTCTGAACCGTCCAGTATCGGAAAGATTTTTGGTTTCGAAGCTAAGACTTACGAATTTGGGAAATACATCGGACCAAACACTGTAATAAATGTAAATAGCATACTGGTACATTGCGACTTGGTGGCGGGTTCTTACGTGAACGAATCATCGCAACCGACTTTGTGTTCGTTCTTTCCTACTGTCCCTCCTGCCTACAAGATTGTTCAGTCCCCGCACAATTTTGTGTACCTCCCTGTTACAAAAAAATAGTATTCACTCTATGCGTGTGTGGCTGACAGACTAAGCCGATAGACCACTTAACCTTCGAGGGGAAACTTTGACGATGAAGTTACATTTACGAAAGAAGAAAAACTAAAAATAATTACTTAAATTGATGCCGCTCAAATTTATTAAACTGAAAGTAACTGCCAATGACCCACCGCCCTACGAACCGCCACAGTCCACATTACCTGTAAAGGGAAATGAAACCTACTGAGCAAGAGGGTGTCAATTCCTGACCCCCGCTAACTTCGAATTCATGGAGAGACTAATCCTCGCTCAGAATGGAAACGAATGAAAATTACCTAAACGTGACTGAGCCTTTTGTCGTTGACGAATCGGTAGTCGAATATAATTTTCACGAATATTCTCCGATAGTTGGGACGAACTTGAACCAGGTTAATTCCGAAATAAGAATCACGGTGCAAAATCAGGACCCTTTCACTCATCCTCACCAGAGTTATCTTCACCTTAAGGGATCTCTCCTTAAAAGCGTAGACGGCACTTCATTCGCGACGACGGATAAGATAACTGTGGTCAATAATGGCGTGGCTTTCTTTTTCTCTCACATACAGTATCAAATAGGTGACAAAACAGTGGATCGACTTAACTTTCCTGGGATCACAAGCACAATGAAAGGTATTGTTATTTACGGACCTGAAGACCAAGCCGAACTCCCCAACAGGAGTTGTTTCTCGACAGTGCAATAATACCATCTTCAAGCACAAGCGGGACTTTCTCTTCAGTCATTCTCCCAGAGGCAGTTTTACATTCGCTGTACCCTTGTCTCACCTCCTCGGTTTCATGGAAGATTTTATAAGGAATTCAAGATTTGATACAAAATTCGTCAAACACTCATTTTGATACGATCTGCGTATAAGAACGCCATATTTAGAGACACGGGGGTCGGTGCCGGCAAGATAGTTCTAAGTGAGTTGGTATCTTCCTCATGTCGTACCTTCTGACATAAAGAAAAATAAGTTGTACAAGTTGATCGATTCTGGCACGAGCGTGCCGTTAGCTTTTAGACATTGGCATTCTGATCAATTGGATCTGCCTACATCTTCAACGGCTGCTTGGTGTCTTCTTACTACGAGTGCTACAGAATGCCCTCGTTGGATCATCGTGGGTTTTCAAACAGACAGAGAGAAAGACCAAAAAAAATACACTGCCATCTTTAATCACTGTAGTTTAAACGACGTTCATGTGACTTTAAATTCGGAACGTTATCCGTTTCTTGACCAAAACGCAAATTTTAGCCAAGGCAAACATTTCTAACTCTGACGACAGTACTACGGCAGAGGATTGCTGTCGGCTGGGCCTGCTTCTGAAATTTCCACTTTTAGCAGGAATTTTTCTTTAATAATAATTGATGCAACAAGACAAAGTGAGCGGCTGAAGTCGGCAGTAATTGAGTACAGATAAAAATGCGATTTAGAGCTCAGGTACCAGTAAATACGAAGGCGCATGCTCTAATGATAAGTGATCGCATAATGCACTTAAGATTAGACCGAAATAATGCTGAAGTTGCAGTGTGACTTATTCCATCTATTTATTTTTTCTTAAACTATTCATGTATACAACGATCAGCGTGGCTTTGAGTGCCAATCAAAAGAAACGCATGTTACAGCAGATCAAGAAAGAAAAAATGGTACAACTTCGGATGAGAAACTCTCAGTTGAACAGAGGTACCTCGAAATTACCAGTCATTCAAGCTCAACTCAGCAGAATTCATAAAGCACGCAAGACGGGAAAAGGTTTACATCTGAAACTTTCTCGTACACAATTGAAGAAGGGAGGAATTCTACCAGCGTTACTTTTGCCGGCGTTGGCAGCACTGGCCGCATCCGCGAAAGGTGCAGCATCGATCGCCAGAAGTGTGAATGCTGCAAAGAATAATTCTAGACGATGACAAAAAGCTTAAGAGACACAATGCAGCGATGGAAGCTCTGGCACTCAGAAAAGAAACGGGAATTTAAAAAAAAAGTCAAAAAAAGACGAAAAACTACCAACAGCAAAGCTCGTGGAAAAGAGTTCTTTCTGAAGCTGGCATATCTTTAAACAGACCTATGACAAATGTGGATTTGAACAGATATGCCAAGAAACTCAGGATTCCTAACTTCAGAGGTACATTTACTAAAGACCTGCTTCCACAACGATGTTGGACAGAGGGAGAGTCTGGAATAGTTAACTTGCAAGACTCAAGTGGAGAGGGTACACACTGAGCAGCATATTACAGTAAAGGCCCATCTTGTTCATATTTTTTGGATTCCTTCGGTGTGAGAGCATCCTTAGAAGTTGAGAGGTATCTCGGCAAACCTATAACGAATCACCTGAGAGTTCAAGAAGCACACGAAATTCTGTGCGGTCAATATTGTGTATTCGTTTTACGAGGGTTGTCGCGAGGAGACAATTTTTTCTTTCAAGTTACATGCTGAAAAAGAAGTCATGAAAGTTGATAAATTTGGAAATGTTAAGTGTCCCAAGTCTCCTATTCCCACCACCTTCCATCGTTGTGGTAGATAATTTCTTGAGTCGAGCGGGACTCAATCTCCCATTGATGCAAAAAATAACAAAATTGAAAATGTAGGACCTTCGGCAAACGACACTGACGCCCTAACTCTTGGATACCTGAAAACAGACCTAGGACCGAATTTAGATTGGGAGCAGGAATCTGAGCATTAATGGAAAAAAACTGACGAATTTAAATAAACCCACAAACGACTCCAATGCCTCCACAAAAAAATATGTGGATCGTCTAGTTCATAAGAAGCTCAGAAGTTAACCCTACAGACGCATCTACTTATTTCGAAAAAATCTAGAAGCTAGGGATAACGTCAAATGCTGGCAGACAACGGTAAGTCAACCAGGTCGAATAGTCGAAGCCATTCTCGTTGCGGCTAGGATAAATAACGCATTTCAAGTTTCTTCGGCCAGAACTGGGAAAGCACCTTTTTCCCTACTCAAACAGGCCAGGGAAACAGCCAGCGTGCCAAGCTACGAGGCAACGCCTTTAGAAATTCAAACGGGGCAGATATTGACGGCAGCAAACGAAAATGTGGCAACGGCCAAGCATTACCTTCTAGAAATTCATTGCGAAGTGGACGACTGAAGGAAAAGAGAACGTACCCAACATTACTTTTATTTTATTTTTATTTTATAAAGAGACGATGGCCAAACCCGCAGTTTATGCTTTGAGCCGCAGGGCAGATTTGATCGTTAATCCCTCCGATGAAGAAATTAAAACTTTGAAATGTGGTTCTGCTCAAACCACTCTGAACTCGAAAGAGTGGGTCGATATTTACAACCAGAGACAACAGGTAAAAGTAGCAATGCACCGCCAGTGGAAGTCAAGCATGCCAGATGATAGCACGAACGAAGATTCTCGGCTTGCCACCGTCCATCACTTTCAAGCTCTCGTGGAGCTGTTTATCAGCGATGCCACTAAAGCGGTTCTGATGGAGCAGTTTAACGGTCTTTTAGAAAGAGCTCTGGATTCGAAATTAAATGCCTTTAAAGTCGGCGCCAAAAGGATACGTGTCAAATACAATGGGCATAAAACTCAGTTAGGACTTTTATACTTTTATAATGAAAGTAAAGTCCCCCAGACTCTAGTGCAGCTGGACTTTCCCGAATGGACAGAATTGTTTAAAGATGTTACGGAGATTCATCAACACATCCACCAAGAAGCTGACCCACTCAGCGACATCGAAATTAATTAGAATTTAGCACTTGAATAGTTTCGTTTTTCCACACCAAAGGTGTAGTTCTGGTTCAGTTTTCTACAGTTAGTGTAGTAAATGCCTGTGTGTATGAGGTTTATTTACTGTTGATTCAGTACTTGATGGGAGCCCTCAAAAGTGTTATATTTTCGCCCCATTCTGAATACCTGGTTGGCATCACTTAAGCTTTCAGTTTCATCTTTGATCAACAGATGGTGCTTGGTTCATTCTGAATACCTGGTTGGCATAAACTTCAGCTTTCACTTTCGTTTTTATTTTTTTATTTTGATTCATGATCAACAGATGGCGCTTGGTTTATTCTGAATACCTGGTTTGCATCACTTCAGCTTTCAGTTTCGTTTTTTATTTTGATTCATGATCAACAGATGGCGCATGGTTCATTCTAAATACCTGGTTGGCATCACTTCAGCTCTCACTTTCGTAGGTATAGCTAATAACAGTAATTGGCAGCTGCTATAATTTAGGCCTCTCACAGCATTGGCGGCTTGGCTGGAAGTTTTTGAACTAAAGAGCTGTTAAGAATCGTACAGACACAAACGTGCTGTTTGTGGCGTTTTAAATGGTTTTGCAATATTCGTTCCAGAGAACTTTGTACAGAAATTTGTAAACTATGGGTGAAGTTATTGACTGCTTCCCCCTCCTTTCCCCCTCCCAATAGGTGTAGGCTTAAAAATGTGTCATTCTGGTTTCACTAAAATATATTGCTTTGGGCCAGCTAAAATGTGGTGTCATGTTTTGGGCTGGGTACGAAGCATATGAGAAAATAGCCTTCGTGGGCTAATTTTTACCCATATTACTTCCCAAAAAGTTTTTATTCATTGGGGAAAAATAAACAAGTGTTTTTGTGTTTCATATTTATAAATTTACTAAATTTGTAGATAAGCTATTGCATATTTGTGGAGTCGTCACTTGTGTGCTCCACAATGGCAGCCATCAATTTCATGTCTATATGT
This sequence comes from Lithobius niger, assembly GCA_023313725.1. Taxonomy (NCBI): domain Eukaryota; kingdom Metazoa; phylum Arthropoda; class Chilopoda; order Lithobiomorpha; family Lithobiidae; genus Lithobius; species Lithobius niger. The sequence continues at coordinate 26,928 of JAHWFP010016533.1, read as the reverse complement.
TAACCCTACCAAGATAACCCTTTAACCACTAAATAGGCTGTTCCATAATTGTATATTGTCTTTAAGTGTATCACATGACTTCCCTGTATTTAAAGAGCAGTAAACAGGAAGTTCGCTGTCTTATCAGCTGTAGCCTACACTCTGGTAGTCCGTGTTGTTTATTACCATTGGTGCCCACGCTGGGCTAAGGTGTGTCCCCGCCAAGGACATCACAGTTGGCGACGAGTCCGGTACCTTTGGTAATCTTTAAAAACTTAAGCTTAAACACTGATAGGTCTTCAACCACATCTTTGCTCCATATTTGTGGTAAGTTGCAAATTTTTTTCATTTTGGCAATGAAAATTAGTGCTCTGAATTCCTATCAGAGTTTAAACTTTTTCAAACAGTGTTATTTTGACGTGGTAGTGCTGTGTGGTACGAAATGATAACAGTTAAATTTAGTACCTTAACAACTAGAACCGAAGTGGGCAATTGGATTTATTATGGTTAATTTTACCTTGGCAGTGTTCTAGAGCGACGCACTGGCGTGTCCGCACAGGCAGTATTATAAACCTGAAGGTTCGAAAAATGCGCTGCTAAATTAACCCTTGTAAATTCGATTGTGCCATTGCCCATATTCGGGCTAGTGTGTGCCGGTGTAAAATTTAACACCGTAGGCTTATGCTCAAACTTAGTGAAATCTGGTCTGTGCTGAGGCTTAGGCCAGAAGTGTTGTTTTGTAAAACGTTGCAAATGGTGAACGTAAAACATTTTTTCAAAGCCTAGTCCCTTTAAATTTAACTTGTAGGCAGTTAATTTATACAACTAGGTAGGCTACAGTCAAGCTTGATTTATTTCTGTGTTTAAATAAGTGACCGGTAGTCTTGAGTGCTCCAGTTTAATCCTTGCATGTTAAACAGGATTGTAATTAAATTTAATTAAATTTAATTTTGTAGGCTTATGCCAAAGACAGGTGTCGGTAGCAAACCACCTGTAACTGCTAAAGTTAGCAGTGAAAGTGAAACTGAAAATAATTCAGTAGTGAACGCAAGCGTTAATGAAACTAGTTCTAATTTAAATCTAAATTTTGAATCTAGTGATAGTGAAGACGACGTCAACATGGGTTCGTCTAAAACCGCTGGTTTATTTTCGGAATTCGATTGCGAGTCTGACACATGGGAGAAATACTCCAGCCGAATTCGTTACTTTTTTTTAGCTAAAGAAATACCAGCAACCAAGCAAGTTAATTTTCTAATGGCATCTGTGGGCCAGAAAATGTTTGATAGAATTCTTAATATCCTCTCACCTGATTTGCCCGACTCATTAACATTTGATGAGCTCGTTAAAAAAGTTTTAGACGACATTGAGCCAGTGCCCTCAGTGGTATCTGAGCGTGTTAAATTCTTTAGAAGATCGCAAAAATCAGATGAGAGTATCGGGGAATATTTAGCTGCCTTAAAGCTAATGACGAAGTATTGTGACTTCGCAAAAATTAAGGACATTAACAGCGAAATGATTAGGGATCGCCTAATTGGGGGGATCCAATCAGAAGTCATTCAACGCGAGTTGTTGAAGCAGACTCTGGATTTAAAGGCTACAACATCCTTAGCTTTATCCTTAGAATCTGCTGAAACAGACCAAAGCGTTTTGAGAAGCCATTCTAAAGCTGTTAACTACGTAGCTAAAAAATCGGGCAAAACATCAAGCAGGCCTAAATCCACTAAGGATTTCATTTGCTATTGTTGCGGCAAAAATGGCCACGTGAAAACACGTTGTAAATATCGAGACTATACATGTGGCCGTTGCCACACTGTCGGCCATTTAAACGCCGTGTGCCGAAAAGCTAGTTATTCAAATAGAACTTTAAAATCACTCGACCACCCTAAAGCAAGTTCTAGCACAAATTTTAAGGCTAGGCCGAACACAAAACAAAAGTATAGCTACAAAAAACGCGTCAACAAACTCGAACGCGAAAGTGATAGTGAAGAATGCCAGGATGTTGAAGCCAAAAATTCAGAGTCTGGTTCCGGGTCTGATAACGATTCAGACAACGACTATCTTGTACTGAAAAATAATACTCTTGGACTGAGTCAGGCTGCGGACCAGATTTCAATTCCCCTACAAACCAACAAAATAATAGTAGTAGTTAATTCTATGAAAATTCATAAATGGAAAATGCCAGTCTGCCTAAATGGTGTCAAGCTAGAAATGGAACTTGATTCCGGGGCAGATGCATCCATTATCCCTATTGAGTGGCATCAAAAATATTTTGCGGACTGTCCTTTAAAACTCAGTCCGTACTCGATACACTCATACACTGACGGAATTGAGAACACGATTTACACTGTAAGTCTGAAGGTTGAAGTTCAAGGTCAAATCGAACATTTGGATGCTTTAGTTTCAAAATTATATAAACCTGCATTAATGGGAAAGGATTAGCTTTCTATTTTTCGAGTTAATTGCCATCCTTTTTACGACCTACAAACAAAAGTGAAACCTAAGAAAAGTGTTAAGAAAATTAAAACTAGCATTACGCCAGTTGACACTTCCGAAATAGTGAAGGGTTTCCCGGAGCTATTTTCTGAAGGCATGGGTAAGTTTAAGAATTTTAAAGCCAAAATTCATTTAAAACCTGATGCCAAGCCTGTGTACAGTCGTGTAAGACCGGTTCCGTTAGCACTCAAAGAAAAGGTTAACCAAGAAATTCGTAGACTGGTTGGCCTTGGAATTCTAGAGCCTGTGGAAACTTCTCAGTGGTCTACGCCGATCGTCATAGTTCACAAAGCGGATGGTCAAATCCGAGTGATTGGTGATTATAAAACCACCGTGAACCCTCAACTCGAAGTCGACCACTATCCAGTTCCCACTGCCGCAGAATTATTCAGTGAATTAGCAGGCAGTGACACTTTTTCCCTTATCGATCTTAAGGATGCATTTCTGCAAATTGAACTCGACAAAGAGTCACAAGAAGTTTTGACAATAAATACACCCCTGGGTTTGTTTAGATGGCTTCGCGTACCCCTGGGCCTGGCGTCCAGTCCTGGAATTTTCCAGAGGGTAATGACTCAAGTCACCAGTAAAATCCCCAAATGTCTCCCGTTTTATGATGACATCCTGGTGAGCGGGAAGGGGGTGAGCATGACGATTCGTTAAATAAACTGTTAAATGCTTTACAAGATGCAGGAGCCAAACTTAAGATCGAGAAGTGCAAACTGTCGCGGCCTGAATTAAAATATTTAGGCCACATGATAAATGCAGAAGGCCTGCATACACTCCCTGAGGTTATCGAAGCAGTCACAAACGCTCCTAACCCAACATGTATTCAAGAGCTACAGAGCTTTCTGGGTTTTGTAAAACATTACTCAAAATATCTACCGAATCTCGCTCATATTCTGTCACCAGTAACACGTTTGTTAAGCCCAAGTGTGAAGTGGGTTTGGGGGGCAGAATGCGACCGAGCCGTGAGTAAAGTAAAAGAATTATTTCTTAAATCAAAAGTTCTGGTTCATTACGATCCGAAATTAAAGCTCAAGCTCGTTTGTGACGGCTCACCCTACGGGGTCGGCGCGTGCCTGATGCATGTCATGAAAAACGGTGAATCACGGCCGATAGCTTTCGCTTCACGTAAACTCACTCAAGCGGAAAGAGGCTACTCGCATTTTGACCGGGAAACGCTCAGCGTGGCTTGGGGAGTGAAACGGTTTCATGAATACGTTTATGGTCAGCGATTCATACTGCAGTCTGATCAGAAGGCTTTAGTTTGGATTTTTGGCCCTAAAAAAGGAATACCGCAGATGGCAGCCGCCAGGGTTCAGCGTTGGGCAGTGATGCTTAATGCTTACGATTACGAATTCGAACACATCCCCGGTAAACTTAATTTGACGGCAGACGCTTTATCGCGCCTTCCCCTCCCAAATACCGAGGAATTCGAGAAAGCAGAAGAGCAGTACAATATTCTTGCTTTAGAAACTATTTCTAATCTTCCAGTTTTAAACGAGACGCTCCTTCTTGAAAGTAAACGTGATAAAATCCTTTCAAAAGTTTATCGTTATGTGAACCATGGTTGGCCTGACAAATGCGAAATTCCCGATCTGTTACCGTACTTCACACGTCGTGCTGAAATCTCTGTCGAAAACGAAACCTTATTTTGGGGGTATAGAGTCCTGGTGCCGTAGGCCTTGCGGAGACAAATCTTGAAAGATCTACACAGTGCTCACTTAGGCATAGTTAAATTGAAAAGTTTAGCTAGATAAAAAGTCTGGTGGCCTACGATTGACTCTGACATTGAAAATAAAGTCAAATCATGCCAAAATTGTCAAGAGTATAAAGATACTCAAACGGCAGGTCCTAAGCATACGTGGGAATATCCACTAAAACCAAACAATCGCTTACACGCTGATTTTTTGGGGCCGATGGACAATTACATGTTTTTCATTCTTGTAGACGCACATTCAAAAATTCCTTTTGTGCATAAAATGAAGTCAACAACGTCCGCGCGTGTCATTGACGTTTTAAACAATCATATAGCTTTGTATGGTTTAATGGACAGCTTAGTTGCCGACAATGCTGCCCAATTTTTGTCCGCAGAATTCCAAAATTGGTTAAAATCCAATGGAATTAGGCACATGACCGGGCCAAGTTTTGCGCCTTGGACCAACGCTGGGCTAAGGTGTGTCCCCGCCTAGGACATCACAATATTTATAAACTATACTTTCAAAATCAAGTGCCCATGATGGTGCGTCAAGTAGAATGTAGGAAAAGGTCATTTTCTGGAATCCCCTGCTGTCTGCTCGGAGCTCACGATTTTGGGATTTGGATCTTGTGAACTCCAAGCAGACAATCGTCGTACAGGGGGTTTTCCAACGCTTGACCCTAATCCTAAAATTATAGACTAGGACGAGAAGACTATACCCAGGAACATACCTGAGAAAATCTAGGACGGGAAGGTTTTATCATCACTGCGGCGAGGTCGGGCTACAGCGGTGTAATCAAAGCGTGGTTTTTTTTTTCAAAATAGCTTCCACGTGAGCAATAGTGTATTTACGTTTATGTCAAAAAAGCTAGCCCTAATTTGACACAAATTTTATTACACAATAAACAAACGTGCAGTCCCCACTGAAAAACTATTCAGAGCAGGCAGTAAATCGCAACAATATTTCTTAGGCTAGTAGGAAACATGCTTCCGTTTTGCTACCGTTTCATTGTCGAAAAACAGCCAGGGGAAAGGGGAAGGCCAAACAGACAACAAACAACAAACAAATAAAACGTGCCTCAAGTTTATAGGTGTCGACTATTTTTCCGAATTATCATTCATCGCATTTTCTCTCCTGAAAAAAGCTTCACAAAAAAACGGTTTTTTTAAGCCCACTAAAACTTGCGTTAGGCGTCAGGACATTAGGACATTAGTTAACCTACGATGGAACTAACGACGCTGTGTAAGACCAAAACTCCCTCCACTCGATGATTACCGTACGCCATCGGTGATAAACTAACTCCGAATCACCCGGGTTACAACAATTAAAAAAAAACGAACAAAAAATAATGCGGCCACAGGCAGTACGTAACCAGCTGAGGTAGCATGAAAACTGAAATTGTGACGAGTCGCTCCACAAACCCTAGATTCCACCCTGACAGAATGCAAGCATCGTAACCCAAATCCACCAGACGTAACAAGACTGTGTAGCATTTCGTAAATGGCAGTGCTTAAACTACGCTGCAGTTGATCGTGTGTAACAATTCGTAGTATAATTCATTCGTATAATAAATCTTAGTATAATGCATTCGTATAATAATTCATAGTATAAGGCATTCATATAATTCGTAAGGAGGACTCACCCATGGGGTGGTCGAGCACTATTCGAATTTGCGGGATGTACGTCTCGTGCCAAATTTGTGGATGATAGCACGGAGTAACGCCAAAGCCAGTCAGGTGTGCAAATGGCATTGCTTTTTTGAACTAGACCACAATTAACAAGCCACCCATACCAAAATTGTGCAAAAAAATCTGGTCGTACTACTTACATTTTTCGTGATAATACAGCCGCAAAATGAGACAATGTTGGCACGCAAATTCTTTTAAGAAAGCAAAGAGGGTTAAACCAGGACGTGTGCACGTCCTATGCACGAATCCAGGGAGAAAATGAGCAGATAAATACTGACTGCAGTACCGCCAGCGTCCAAAAAAGAAAACATTTCTCCATTCATTCTTACCTCGGTGTGTGGATCGTATACTATTAACGAAGTTTCGAAAAGGTCTCGGCAGCAGTTTTGAAGCCAGAGCCAGTCTCGTTGAAGCCAGAGCCAGTCTCGTTGAAGCCAGAGCCAGTTTTGTAGTAGGTCCATTTGAGGGACCCTGGCTTCGATAACAATGGAAGACAATGGTTTTCCAGCCCAGTCCGTCATTGTCCTTTATTTCCTCTACTCTTAAAAAGCACTCGCACTACCCCTTGGATGACGTCACTTCCGGTCACGTAACATTTAGTTGGCAAAAGGACTCGTGTAGCAAAAGGACACATTTTGGTAGCAAAAGGCCCTCAACCATGGGTGACCTCGTCCCAGTGACCCATCTTGGCTATGGCCGCACTAATTTTCCCGTTAGTAACAACTAACATAGCAACATTTCAATGCAAAACTATTACAAGAACAGACTGTGGGTTGGTACAGCACTTTTGTCAGCACGAAAAATCCTTCGTCCCCAACAACAAAAGGTAACAAAATGCACTTTCCCACCCTCCTCCAGATCGGTGAAATCCCGCGCATGGGAAGCGGGCCCCTCCAACTCCAAAACCCACATGAGGGAAGCGGGCCCCCTCCTCCAAAACCCTCGAGAGGGAAGCGACCCCGCCCCCCCTCCTCACCCTCCTCCAGATCGACAAACCCGCACGGGAAACTAGAAGCAGGCATTTTTCTCCCTCGTCCAGATCGACGAAATCCCACGCGGGGGAAACGGTTTTTTTTAGGGTCTATTTATGCAATGACAGGAGGTACAAAAAAGCACTTTCCCACCCTTCTCTAGATTGACGAAAATGGAAAAAGTATCAAAAAGCACTTTCCCACCCTCCTCCAGATCGACAAAAACCCGTATGCGGGAAGCGGGCACTTTCTCCCGCTCCTCCAGATCGACAAAAAATCATGCGCGGGAAGCGGGTCTTTCCGTGGGGAGTGGGTGGTTCCTCATATCGTATTGTACCTCTACTGACAACTGTTGTTGTGCCAAGCAGCCCGGAAAATATGAGTTGCTAACAACATATCTCTTGTCAGGGAATAGGAATTCTTTTGTTATGCATTTACACCCTTTTATATGAATATTTACAAATGATGCTAAAGGGACCAAGACGAAGGATTATACTTTTTTAACCATGATTCCCAAAGGTTTGGACTCCCGATTGTCATATTGTGTGAATGAAGATCCAAATGTAAGTCTTTATGTCCTTGTTCAACCCAGGATAAATTCCTGACTTTTACTTAATTTGCCATTGCTCCAAAGCAATCCAACCTGATTAATGTGAACATGTTCAGCGTTATGATGGCTCAGTTCTGAACCCATGTGAAATAAAATGTCTTGATGGTTTTAATTACATGCTACCCTGCTTTTTGCTACCTGGCTTCATGGCTTCGGCTAGGTAAGCGTCAAATTTGCTGCCCGATCCACGGAACAAGAACGAGAACGTCTGTGTTAGGATTAGTTGGACCCAGGGCCCTACCAGCTCGGTGCAATCTCTCCTGATGCGGCTCGTAGCAACGTAGCAACATTTAAATGCAAAACTGTTACAAGAACAGACTGTGGGTTGGTACAGCTTTTTTGTCAGCACGAAAAAGCCTTCGTCCCCAAATAAGTTTGGCAACATTTTTTCCACACAGCATGAACCTTTGTCAACATGAAACTTCCAACAAATGTTTCTGTAAATTCTGATTTGGGCAACTATTTTTCCCGTGACTCACTTTTGTGGCTAATTTTTTTGGTACAGCATTAGAAAGAAACTGGTAACGAATCATTGGGTAATGTATGCAGTGTTATGATTGCTGGTAGTCATGTAACTGGTGTACATTAAATGCCATGGTACATGGTTTTGGGGAGAACAAGGGTGAAGTTTTGAAGCGTTTTCCTTTTCTACACTTTTGCCTATTGTGCGACCTAACTGCATGTAGAAATACTCAATCCTGCTGGTGACTCGTCGGATATCTACGTTTTTCCGTTGCAACCGTGAACAATGCCAACTTATTGGAACTTAACCGACTACAGCGAATAATTACTTTCCCCCATAATTATATTATAACGTTTTAAATTGTGTTTTTTTTTCAGCTGATATGGTTATTTTGAATTTATTATCCAGAAACACATTAGTTTACGGGTATAGTTATATAGTTGTTATTATAATGTTTGACCCACTTATTTTATTGTCTTTCGGTCTGAATTACTGTAAGCTTTGTCCCCTCACTCGTGGTGATGGGAAGACCCCTGGTTGCCCCCAGTACTCCAATATTCCTATGTCGTAGTTGTATATCACCACGTTATATCTTCGCGAGTTTGTCCAATGCAAGCGATATTGATAATAATAATAATATAATAATAATTTGTTGCTGGAGCAACAGGACTGGCAAGGACCCAGGAGATCACTGACTGCCAGCCTAAAAAAGGGACGGAAATAAAATTATGAAGATAAAAGCAAGATGGGAAGGTGTGACAAAGAGTAAAGAATGGAATTATTTAAATGTAAAAGCAAAAATTAAAAGCCTGCATACAAGTTAAACAAAAAAAGACAAGTTTAAAAATAGCATGGTCAAATGAATCGGAATAGGTAGGGTGGGTAGGAACACGACTGCCTTACCACCAAGGTTAGACCTACCAGGGACACACAGATCCCCGATGGCATCGCCAAACGTGTAGGAAAGGCAGGATAGTGAGATCCAATTGTCTCACACTGTCACTAATTAATTTTTTTTTAATTTTTAAATATCGACCAAAATAAGGTGATGTCACCACATTAAATAAGCAAATAAAAAATTAAAGAATAAAAGTTCCATAAAAAAATGATTTAAAACCACTAGTGTACTAACAATATTATTAAGACCATTGTAGTTAAATGCAATGGGCACAAGACGGACTCTGTGGTATACTTTTACACAGCTCAGAATAAAAACAATACAGAGTAATGGTACTATATTAAAATTATATAAAACAATAGAGGAACGCAGGCACATAAAAATACTGTTCAACGAAACGTGGTCAGATTAAAAAAAAGTAAAATAAGAAAATATGAATATAATCTGGACAGTAGCAGTTGGTAGGCCCATTTCCCGCTTCAACACTAATACTCCAAAATACCAGTACAACATGGTTGCTTTTGGCTTCTATTGCCTGTTGAAATATACATTACCTTTTTTATTTGCATTCTTCTCGCTGTTCAATGTAGAGAATTTTAAAATGAGGCTGCCCGTCTGAGTCGCTACCCACTGCGCAGCTTTACTGCGCAGCCTCGTGTATATAAAAACTCGAGCGGAGCCGAGAAGGCCACCTTTTCGATCCTCTGTAGTGCCCAAATGGCGACAAGAGGGGTGAAGGGTGTGATGGAAAAAGGTAATGTATATTTTCAACAGGCAATAGAAACCAAAATCAACCAGGCTGTACTGGTATTTTGGAGTTTCTAGTTGCCTTGAAAATATACATTACCTTCTTTATTTGCAATCCACTGACTTTGTCACGGCGGTGGGTGCCATTGACATAAGCCCCCTTGGGTAGCGATCGGTTCCCCACACTGAGATTTGGAGAGTGTAACGGGGGTCATAGAATACGTCGAGCCGCAACAAATCGGCCGATCCGGTACAGTCCCTCAGCTTGGTGGGACATGTCGCGAAGGTAATGGGACGTGAAGACTGATGCATGGCGCCAAGAGGCAGCTTCCATTATGTCGGAGACTGGCACGTTGCTATGAAAAGCCCAAGATGTAGAAATAGCATGGAGTTCGTGGGCTGTAACATGGATACCTTCGTCAGCACAAGTGATATCAAGTGCGTCATAAGCCTGGATGATAACTGTTTTCAGCCAAGTGGCAATCATACGGGATGATGTGATGCCGGTCTTGTGACTAAATGGTAGGAACAGCTGGGATCTTGGAAAGGGAAGGGATTATAAAAGGCTGTGAACGTTCGTCCGGTTTCTGGGTCTTGGCGTGGAACGATGCCCGAGGGGTAAGTGTGACACTGGCGTAATCCGGGAGAAAGAAGCAGTCGGATTCTGTGGCTGAAAGTGCCTGTAGTTTGCTACATCGTAGGCAGGCAGCAAGGGCGATGAGGAACACAGTTTTCCTTGTTAGGTAACTGAGACTAGAGAAACCGAGAGGTTCGTAAGGGGCTGACAGGAGTGCCGTGAGACAATGGACAGGTACCAGTGAGACAAAATTACTTGATGAGAGATGAGATGTGATAATCGGTAAGCAGGTGTCCGCTTCCTGCTGCTCTGAAGACGGCGTTCAGGACGGAACGGTATACCAAAATGGTAGAACCGCGTAAGCCACTGTTAAAGAGAAACGTTAAGAAGGGGAGGAGGTCTTCCATAGGGGGACATACTGGATTGATTTGTTCTGTAAGAAACCAATGAAACCATCGTTTCCAGTGGCTGTCGTAGATTTTATTGGTTTGAGGAGCGGACGGCTCGGGGGGCGATGCGGACACCTTCGTTTTCAAATATGCCAGTTGCTCGGAGCAATTGGATGATACTAGCCACCCGTGAAGTTGAAGTGCCTTGATATTCGGGTGGTGGATTGTGCTATTGGATTGTGTGAGTAGGTGTGGATTGTGGGGCAGGATTCGGGGATCATCGATGAGGCGGCTCAGTAAGGCCGGAAACCAAGGTGCTACTGGCCAATCCGGGGCTATGAGAAGGAACCGACCGTAGCATGATGCGATCTTGCGTAGTACTAAGGGACGTAGGCATTGCGGAGGAAAGGCATAGGCGTGGAGTCGGTTCCAATCCAGTGTCAGTGCATCCACTGCCCAGGCACGTGAGTCGGAGAATGGGCTGACGAACAGGAGAAGTCTGGCATTGAACCGAGTGGCGAAGATGTCGACCATTGGTCGTCCCCATATAGCGAACAGGGCTGAGCAGACATTGGAATCTAAGGTCCAGTCGCTGGATGGCGGTTTCCGCCGTGACAAGATCATGTTCCGGGAACCGGGAATGTGAAGAGGGAGAAGTTCTATTTTTAGCCGAATGCAGAGTTGGAAGATGTCCGAAGTTATTTGATGAAGGGATAGGGAACGTGTCCCCCCTCCTTTCCTGAGCTATGCAACAGCAGTTGTGTTATCGATGTGTACTTGAATTATCCTGTCGCAAATCTTGTTTACTTGCATGTTTGCTGGGGCCAATGGCCAATCTTAGTCTTTCTATGTCTTTTAATTTAGTTTCCGGTTTCTGCCTCTAGAACATAATAGAATATTCCAATACCCATAATACCCTGGCTATTTCGCGGTTGTCAGGGGTTACCAAAACGTATTTAAGCAAGGGGCCAGCATGGAAAAATCAGAAAGCCTTCGGGCCAGCCACCCGGGTGGTCCTCCGTCAACCCCTGCTACGTTTCCTAGTTGGGGGATTTTGGCTATTAGGCCTTTAGTAGGCTCAATTGTGGTTAGGCTTTTCCCCCGACCTAAACTAAGCCTTCTTAACCCTAATTTAACCCCAAAGTTCCACAGCTTCCCTTAGTCTTTGGTTCAGTCTAATTAGGTAGCTCTCCCACAGTTAGTTATTTTTGGTCATGGTGCCGAAACCCGGGATGCTTTTTCGGGAGGAAGGGCTGTCCGGAATAAGGCTGTTCAGGAACTGATCTTGTGTCCTTTGGGTTTACTGCGAATTTAGTTAGGCCCAAGTTAGGGTTCTTTTGTTTGGGTTTTTGTTAGGCCCTTTTTAGGTTTTGGGAGCTTAAGGTGAAACGTGGGTAAGCCGAGCAATGGCTAAGCCTGGGCCTTAAGTTCCATTGTGTAGTTAGGCCTATGCTACTAGTTAAGCCTAATGTGTTCAGATCTTGCTGAAATTTGGTAGGGGCATGCAGAAGGGTCTAGGGGGTCCGTTTTTAGGGTTTTTTGCATTAAGCCTATTTTTAGGCCTATTTTGAATTTTTTGGGTTTTGAACTTGGGAGGTAAAATGGAAATGATTTTACTTCGGACAATTTTTTAATTTAGGCTTAAGTTTGGCTGTAAGGCCTACTTTTGAATTTTGGATGGTTTAGTGAAGGGGGAACACTAACTTTAGCATTTGGTTGCCTTATGGCAATTTTAATTGCCTTTCTTGTAATTTGTGTTGGTAAGCTCATAAAGAGCAATATTTTCTGCCACGGTTTTTTTCTCCAAAGGGGTTTTTTTTCCCATAAATCAACCTAATTTTCGGCTTTCAGAACTAACTTAATTTATGAGAGGTGTGTCGAGTTTTGGTGAGTCATTCTAGCAGTTTTGGTTTTCTTAAACCATGTTTTTTTCGATCGTTTGAGGTGCATCGTAATTTGTAGTTTCAAGTCCGTACTTGAAGGCGTGTTATTATGTCAGCTGTAGTCGTTTTTTGTTGAGTCGTTTGAGTAGTCTTGGGACAGTGTAGTCTTGGGACAGTGTAGTCTTGGGACAGAGTAGTCTTAAGACAAGAGTTAGTCTTCGGACCTCTTAGTTTTCGTGCAAGAGGAGTCTTCGGACCTCTTAGTTTTCGAGTAAGAGTCAGTCTTCAGACCTCTTGGTTTTCGTGCAAGAGTCAGTCTTCGGACCTCTTGGTTTTCGTGCAAGAGTCAGTCTTCGGACCTCTTGGTTTTCGTGCAAGAGTCAGTCTTCGGACCTCGTAGTTTTCGTGCAAGAGTCAGTCTTCGGACCTCGTAGTTTGTGTGTAGAGGAGTTTCGTGCAGAGTTGTCATTCGTAGTCATTTGGACAAGGTGTTGACGGTACTCATGTTCATTTGGGAATACTTTTTTTTCAACAGCTTTCATCTTAGTGACATGTGCTTTGATGTATGTGTTTTTCTTTCAGCTTACAGCTTTACAGACAATTGTTTGAAAATAAAAATTCAACATGGTTAGAGTGTTACAAGATGTATGTGTTCAAGTTTAGACACAAGATTTGCGATGTGTAATTTTTTTCAGAGCTTCGTGTGGGTGTTGGAGTATGTCGCAAATCTTGTTTACTTGCATGTTTGCTGGGGCCAATGGCCAATCTTAGTCTTTCTATGTCTTTAGATTTAGTTTCCGGTTCCTGCCTCTAGAACATAATAGAATATTCCAATACCCATAATACCCTGGCTATTTCGCGGTTGTCAGGGGTTACCAAAACGTATTTAAGCAAGGGGCCAGCATGGAAAAATCAGAAAGCCTTCGGGCCAGCCACCCGGCTGGTCCTCCGTCAACCCCTGCTAGGTTTCCTAGTTAGGGGGATTTTGGCTTTTAGGCCTTTAGTAGGCTCAATTGTGGTTAGGCTTTTCCCCCGACCTAAACTAAGCCTTCCTAACCCTAATTTAACCCCAAAGTTCCCCAGCTTCCCTTAGGCTTTGGTTCAGTCTAATTAGGTAGCTCTCCCACAGTTTGTTATTTTGGTCATACCCGAACGGAGATATGATCATGGAAGTGTTGGAGACCGAGTAGGACCGCACGAAGTTCCAGGTGATTGATGTGTTCCTGGGGTGAAGACAGCCATGGGCCTGATGCAGTAAGGTTGCCAATGTATGCCCCCAACCCAAGAGTGAGGCATCCGTGAACATATGTAGGTGAGGAATTGGTTCGTGAAGGGGAACCGAGGTAGTGAGGTTCAACACGTCTGTCCACCATAGCAGGGTTTGTAACGGGAAGGACGAGTAGAGTTGTTGTGGTGGTCGAGCAGGGGCCAGACGGGGATCGCCCCATTGGTCTTCCCGGTAGTGGTGTAGAGGGCGGGCCATCCAGCGGCCGTAGGGAACGAGGTCTGCGAAGGAATCGATCGTTCCGATAACGCAGACAAGGTCTTTGTACGTGTGGTGTGGTAAGTGGAGGAACGCCCGTGCAGAGGTTACGTGTTTGGTGATGCGTTCCGGGGAAGGCATGACGGTAGCCTGAGTCGTGTTGAAAGAGACGCCGAGGAACGCAAAACATTGGGGCTGGATTAGGCGGGACTTGGGTAGGTTCGTAGATTTTCGGTAACTGCCTTCGGATCGGGATGGGGAAAGAGGCAGTCGTCTAGAAAGGCATGAATGCGTATTCCTTGTTGGTGTAGGTGAGCAAGGACAGGGCGCAAGACCATGGTGAAAATGCGAGGAGCCGCGTTGAGTCCGAATGGCAGGCTGCAGAATTTGTAAATTCTTCCGTCGTGAATAAAACGAAAGAGGTGGCGGACAGAGACATGAAGCGGAATGTGTAGGTATGTGTCCTCCAAATCAAGCAAGACTGTCCAATCCCCGTGACGTAACGAGTCCCGGATGGAGGTAACTGTCTCTATCTGGAAGTGGGAGTTGACTATGAATTTGGTTAATGATTTCAGGTTAAAAATCAGGCGAGCGCCGCCCGACATCTTTTGGCAAAGGAAAATACTGCTGTAGAACCCAGATGTGAACGGCGGTTGAATAATGCGAACTGCATTTTTGTAAAGGAGAGCACTTATCTCCTGATGGAAGGCTAATGGCCCGGATCTGTACCAATCCCATGGCGGGTTTTGTAGAGGCGTAGGAACCAGGAATTTTGGTTTGAAGTCATGTGAAATGATCGAGAGGATTGTGGAGTCGCAGGTAACTGTCTGCCAAGATGGTAGGAAAAAACGCAGTCGCCTCCCCCCCCCCACGACTTGTGGGGTGTGGAGGAATGTCAGTAAGAGTCTCGATTCCGGGAAAGTGATCGAGACGGAACACGTTGTCGTCCGTCCGGGGTGGAGGCACATCCCAAGGATCGACCACGTCCGCGTCCTTGGGAACGGGCAGAAAAGGGCGACGAGGAACGTGGAGGATTGGATGGAACCGGGTCAGGTGCCCTGTGTGTAGGCCTATTTTCAGTGGGTGCATCGGAACGTGCAGTGGATGTAGAGTGTTGTCGTTTAGGTTGATGGTTCTTGTTAAGTCGAGGTTTCCGGGAAACGTCGAGATGAGGAGGAACTTTAGGAATCAAACCCCGGAATAGTGATTCCGTTTCATGGATCGGCTGGTTCCGAAGCAAATGTCGGGTGGAATTGTGAAGGTTCGTGGCTGTATTAAGCGCTATTTCTCGCAAGAGGAGAGTTGAATTAAATAAGGCTCTGGTCAACCAATTCATCGCGTGATATGTGGCGAAGCAGCTTTTGTGAAAGACCTGGTGAATAAGGAACGCCAGTTGTCGTGTATCTTGAGGAGGAGGATCGGTGTGAAGGCATTCACATAACGCATTGGCTGCAGTGCTTAAGACGTCAACTTGGGACGCCGCACGCAAACCAAGGCGAAGAATGCGGTCGTTGTCTTGAAGCACATATACTGGCACCGCAGCTCGGCGTGGGAGGAACAAAGCGGAACCAAAGTCGAGTTTAGTGTCAGCAGTGAGAAATTCCGATTGTGGATACGTGTCGAAGTTACCGGGATTTGCCTTTCCTTCACCAATAGGATGAAAGAATAATTTTCCCGTCCGGGACGTGGTGGTGGTGGTTCCTTATCAAGTTCAAGTGGGCAACCGTTTCCTAGTAAAACGCCACCGTTGTGCAGGAGTGTTGTCAGCAACGTGGTGGATTGACCCAGTAATGGTTGTTGATGTAGAAGTTGGTCTCATAGGCCAAATCCAAATCCCGTCGCCAAGTCACGATTTTTACTGGCTCGTTCGGCGGATTGAGACGGCTTGTAGAAGAAACAGTCGGGAACTATTTTTTCGGTTAGTAGATCAGGGAGCGGAATGTCAGTTGAGTCTGGATCATCCGGGAAGGGATGATCGGAGCATTCCGGGAGAGAAGGATCTGGTGAATAATATTGGTCCTCCTCTTCTTCCAGTGGAGGAACAACAGCAGGTATCGGGTGAGAACGTCCGGGAATGTTGTCCGCGGAACGCGGCTTCTTCTGAACAGAAGCTAGCCATGCTGAAATATAGTCCGGGGCAGGGGCCTTCCGCTTGAAGGTCCGAAGGGATGAATCTATTAGTTCGTGTATTTGGGCACTGGTTAGGGGGCCTGAAGAGCCCAGAACGGCGGAATGAGCACTGCGCCGAGAGGAACATGATGATAAGTCTAAGGGAAGCGGACGCAAGCTTGGCTGCTACTTTGTGAGCCCTGAGATGAAGTTTTAAACGAGCATAGCGTTCCTTAGCTTTAGAAAGTTTGTTCTGAATGGAACGGACGTCTGGAGAGCGGACTACTTGTCCGCAGTGAATCGGAGAGGTTTCAGCTGTGTTAGGAGGAACGGGTTGGTAAGCGGACCTCTGAGAGGAACGGATTGGTAAGCGGAGGAAGCGGATCTAGGGATTCGCGGTCCACTGAGTGTTCCAGAACTTTTACGGCTGCAGTGACGGATGGATCCGCCGGACCTGGAGTGGTGGAATGGGGAACCGGAACGGCAGAACCATCCTTGGGCATTTCCTTCACCCGTGGCATAGCCGGATCGATGTGAACAGCAGGAGCGTAGAGAAGAAAAAGTGGCCTTCTCAGCTCCGCTAGAGTTTTTATATGAACGAGGCTGTGCAGTATAGCTGCGCAGTAGGTAGCGACTCGGACGGGCAGCCTCATTTTAAAATTCTCTATATTGAAAGGCATTCGCGAAGGAGAATGCAAATAAAAAAGGTAATGATATTTTCAAGGCAACTAGAAACGTCTAATTTGTATAAACGATTTTTGAAAACAGTGACCGATGGAGCCGATACAATATTTGAGGGTAGTCGATTCCAGTAGTTAACAACACGGTTACAGCAAAAATATTTGTGGCAATCGGACTTGCTTATATTTACCCTTAGTTTCAATGAGTGACCTCTTGTCCGTTCGCAGCCACGGATTGAAAAGAATCGATTTGGGTCGACATCATATAAGTTCTGGAAGAGGGAGTAGGTCAAGGCGAGATCAATAACGAGTCTACGCAATTCGAGTGAAGGAAGATTAGGTGCTCCTTATATGATTTATTATATATGCCAGGGATCAACTTAGTAAAATGCCGCTGTACCGATTCAAGATGGTCGATATCTTTCAGAGTGCATTGACCAAATAGATGAGGCGTATTCCAAGATAGGTCGAGCATATACCTTGAAAGCTTTCACAAGCATGAAAGCAGCCCGTGATTTGAAGCAGCGTCTAATCACAATAGCACGAATTCTGGCAGATTTCACATTGGTATTTATGTGGTGGGAGACCTTAAGGTCATAAGAAAGAATAACTCCAAAATCCTTAACAGTGCTGACACTATCAATGCAGAAATCTCATATGCTGATTTCTCCTGCCCAGATGTAGAACGTTACATTTATTAATGGAAATTGGTAGCTGCCAGTTTTCGCACTAGTCCTCCACATCTTCAATTGCACTGCAAAGAGTACTGTAATTCGTAGAGTCCATAAGGATTTTGTAAAGTTTGATATCATAGCAAATTTAAGGAGAGATACTTCATCGGTACAGTGGAGATCGTTGATGTATATCAGAAATACTAGTGGTCCCAGGACTGAGCCTGAGGTACTCCACTGGCAACAGGAGTGAGGCAAGAGTTGCAGTAACCCACACTAACTGACTGTAACGGAAGGAAAGAAAATTTCTCACCCAACCCAAGACCTCACCTTTGAACCCGTATTGGTAAAGTTTGGAAAATAATTTAGTGAGTACAACCGAATCGAATGCCTTGCCAAAATCGATGAAAATCACGTCAACAGATAGACCTGAATCTTATGAACGCGTCCAATCGCCCATCATTGAAGTAGCTGAAGAGTAGTGCTTCTTCCAGGCAGGAAACCAAATTGGTCCTTGGATAAGATCCCATGGTCAGTTAGGTGTTTAAACATGCGGTCACGAATGATTTTCTCAAGGATTTTGCATGGAACGCTGGTGAGTGATATAGGCCTGTAGTTCCCTGGATTAGCTGCATCCCGTTTTTTGTAAATTGCAATAACTTGAGCCGTTTTCCAGCAAATAGGGAGAGTGCCAGTGGATAGAGAGAGTTTAAAAATTATTGCTAGTGGCAAAGTTAATTTTTTAGTTATTTGTAAAAATGTGCGGAATAGCCATCGGGCCCAATGGCATGAATTGTTTTGAGAAAACAAAGGATTGAATGGATAGTAGAGCGGGAAAAATGAACATCGTCACACTGGGAATTATAAGTGTTCTGAGACTGCAGTACAGGAATATTCACATTATCCACAACGAAGTTACTCGCAAATGCCAAATTAAAAAACATTTGCCTTGTCTTTATCAGTCAGTATGAGTTTGTTATCAACTTTTAAAGATGGAATAGGGCGAAATGTTCCAGTATGTGACCTAACGTAATTTAAAAAAAGTAGAGAACCGTTATTCAAAAGCTTGCGCTCCCGTTCCAACTCATACTCTTTAGTCATTTTAGTCAAATTTTTGCAGCAGGCATTATCATTTTAAATTTTTGCCAGAGTTTAAGCGCACGATACTCCAATTTACGGATGTGCTTGGGAACCCGAGCAGAATTTGGCCTCCTAACAATAGAAGTGCAATGTAAAACTGCATTATTGATGATCCTGAGGAATGTTTTCCACATTTCGTCAATGTCATTATAACCTCCCAAAACAGTTGACCAGTTGATATCACCAAGGACAGCCCTCAACCTGTCAAAGGTTATATATTTTGTGACAACGTGCGTTGCAGGTGAGTCATTGCTTTTAAAATTAAAACAGAACGATACCATTTGGTGGTCGCTGCCGTCATTTCCACCAAAACGGTCCAGCACGTTAATGTTATAGACCTCGTCGTTATGCTCCTCGTCAACCAAAATTAAATCCAATATGTTGCATCTCCGCGTGGGTTCTGACACCAACTGCCGCAGATGCAGCTCAGAAACATATTAGAAAAAGAACATTTTGCCGGTCCCCAGCCAAGTAGGCTAAAAATGGTTTCTTTAGCTGTAGAAAGTACTATACCTGTCAGTTTTAGCATTGCTGTCTCAGTGATGTTGCTGGTTGCTTGAGGCTTGAATTGCCACCTCAGTTTCCCTATATAAGAATGGCGGCTACGGTGGCACGCCATCTCTTTGTCTCACTTTTTGTCAAAAGATGACTCATGAGAGGAGGCAGGGAGGGGCCTAAGGTATAGTTCTTTCTACAGCAAAAACCATTTTTAGCCGGCCTGGCTGGGGGCTGGCAAAATGTTCTTTCTTTGCTGTGAAAGTACTATACCTGTCAATTTTAGCACTGACAGGCTGACCTCATCAAGTTAGGTGGCGGACACCTTTTGACTGAGTTCCCTGGGGTTCTGAGGTGGTGTGTCACCTATGTTGCTGGCTGAGGGGGCCTGTTGCGGGTGGCCTTGCGAGAAACTGCCCTTCCAAATTTGTTAATTTTGAAATGAAAAGGAACATTTTGATAAAAATGGAGGGAGGTGACATTTACCTTTGATGGATGACTTTGGGAGGCATCTCCAGTATGATGTAATACAGGTGTCTTCTCCAGTATGATTGATGGGGAGGCGAATGTGGCTGGCAGGGTATCAACAGACTAGTAGGTACAGCTGGGCTCAGATGTTGACTCGGTGCAGGTGAAGTGATTAAGTCAGGGTGTAATTGAGAATGTTGATTAGAACTGCAGGTGGTGTCACCAGTATGATGACTTGTTGAGATAAAAGGAATGTGTGAGATCTTAGATTCCACTTGAAAGGTTCAATTTTTTTTGAAGGGTTTCCCTGATGGGGTGTTGATAATTTTGAAGAAAGTACAGTTGGCCTGCCTCTGTGGTCTACTTAAGGTCGGCGTTTCGGTGGAAGAAAAGGGGACACTAAGAAGATTTCCCAAGAAAAAATTTCAAATGATTTAATGCAATTTTTTTTTGAAGAGGCGGGTCCCAGGTTAGAGATTATTGTAAAGTTGGGCTTGAGCGTAAACCCAAGCAGTAATGACGAGCCTTGGATCTGCAAGGCGCGCGTGGGATTTCCGTGGACAGAGTAGATGAAAGTGGGACCATATTAGGAAGTAATGGGAGAGAGTTGGCTGCGTTGTCGAATTGCCATAGTGAGTAGGCCTGTAAGTTGTGCGAAAGTGTCGTGTTTGATATGGCCTTCCATGCATCCGTGATGTGGGATTGGTTTAAATCCAGAAGTGCTGCAGGAATTGTTTCGGTGTCCGTTAGCCCTTGATCAAAAAACTCGACTGGACGGGAGGGGAAATCCGGTTTTAGTCTCGGGTCTCGTATCGGGAGCTGGATGTTGAAAATAAGTCACTCTTGGGTATGACGGTCGACACTTGTGTAGATCGTCGAGCACGTGGAGCAAGTTGTAGAGGATGGAAAAGTGATGTGGTCTGGATGGGCGGGTTTCTTTCTTAATTCCTCAGCCAGTACATTATCGGTGAGTTGTTTGAGTTGGCTTGCATTTTGGGATTTCAAACTCTGGTTCTCCGTGGTGAGTTTGGCAATCAGAGAGTGTTGCTGGAAGATTGTGTCTTGCAGATGTAAAAGGTATGGTTTAACGTTGAGATCGTATTGCTTCCGTGTGCGTACATTAAGGCGCAACTTCGTCGTGGTCGACTTCCACTGCTTCTTCAGTGTCCAGGCCATACAGAGGCGAGTTTTGATCCGCCGGGGTATCAGGAACCTGTTGAGGGGCTGAAGATCGGGAAGGAGATAGAGACACAATTGAGGGGGATGACGTCTCGATCTCGAGTTGAGGGGAGCCTGCTTCGTCGTCCTTGTTTCGTTGTGGGGAAAGGGGAGTAGTCGGAACCGTGAAGTCAGTAGCTGATGGGATTTCGAGATCATGAACTGTTTCCATGAACGGTGAGGAGGGGGCATCTGCAAAGATAGGGTCGTCACCGGAATTCAAGGGCGGGTTCTCGTTATCCGGGAAGGGGGACTGAGAAGGGGGAAGGGGGGGAGTTACAGGGCTGACGGGGGTGTCTGAAGAGATAGACAATAGTTGCAATAGTTGGCAATAGTTGCAATAGTTGGCAATAGTTGCAATAGTTGGCCAGTAGGGTGCTCCAAAAAAAATTTTTTTTCAAAAAACCATGATTGTTTGGACATGGGAGTGGAGACTTTATCTTTGTTTCCAGGAGTGGGTGGAATTGCCACCACAGTTGAGGCCGGTGCATCGTTGGGGTCGAGTCTGACTTGAATTTCTTCAGCGCTAGCTTGTGGCCCGTTTCTTGTCTTTTCCTTGTGGCGGATAATAATTGGCGATAAGCAATCACTTGCCAATCTTTGAGAGGGAAGGTTACACAAATCGGACAGGGATGTTCGTAGAACTCACACTTGTGGTGGTATTGGCAGACTTTATGCGGGTCAATTCGAAGAGGGTTAAAAAGTCCGGGACAGTGGCACTTGCCGGGGTCGTCAATCACTGGTATTCGGCCGAAGTAAATTTCATCGTCTTCAAATATCTTCGGCATTTTTGTCCTCACCATGATGGAAAAGGAAAGAGTATCCGTGCAGAAGCAGGGCTAGTGGACGCTAAACAGTGCGGCGTGAACACAACAAAAAAATTGAAGAAGAAGACGGGAAAAAGCTGGAAGCGAGAGGCGGATGCGAACAGGAGGTGGCGCACCTAGCGGCGGCGTCAAGCATTAGATGTGGGGTGAAAGGTGAGAGCTTGCTGTCCGACTTCATGATGGGTAGGCCAGGGATCGCAGTGTTAGAGACAGGGCACGATGTGGACGTGGTGGAACGGACGAAAGACTGAAGCGTGAATGATGAAGACGGAAACAAAAAAGGTGTAAACCATTATTTCGCCGTGTCATCGTCTCCCCCCCCCCCTTTTTTTGGAACATCAAAGGCAGACAGATGGAGGATGCAGCATGACATTGTCGGCTGGAATGTGGCGGTTCGTGGGGAAGATAGCCCGATTGGGGGGGGGGGGGGGTTACAACTAGGGTCTTCTTTGTTCCCGGAGTGAACTGAAGGGAACTTTGCGTGGATGGTGACGGGGAAGCCAGATTTCCGTCCGAAAGAAAGGTTCTCTTTTTGTTACAGGGCTTGGTTTGTGGGGAAGACTGCCGTATGGTAAGGAGAAAGGCGGAGGGAGTATCCGTCTTCGGCTGGAATGAAGTATCTTTCGGTCGGGGTGTGGTGTCTTTTGGCCGGAATGAGGTCTCTTGCGAGTAGTTGCAGGGGAGCCATGACATCTTCTGCGTGAAGGGCGGTTTTCATCATAAACGGGATGAACAGAAGGAGGCAAAAACAACTGCCTGGGGAGGACGTGGTGGAACAGCTTTGACGTGTCTATCCATCTTTCGGCCAGAGCGTGGGGGCCTCATTGCGACGTTGGTTGCATGTTTGCATCTCCGCTCGTTTGCAGGGTTCACCTCAAGGGGTGGGACGAAAGACGGCCGGACACGGCAGAGAGGGCGTCAGATGTGCTGTGCGAAAGAAGATCTTGCTTGATATCCGGGTGAAGAGAGGACCAGCATGAAGGCTTGTGTTGTGGGCTGGGAGGCAGCCATTGAGCTTTTGGTCAGACGTAAGCGGGCAGGAGACCAGCCGTAGGGAGAGGGAGCGTCCGTGGAATGCTGAGGTGGACTGGACGGTAGAACCTGATTGACGTCGGGGTGGAGCGGAGACCAGCATGAACGCTTGCGGTGGGCTGGGATGACAGTTGAGCTTTCGGTCGGTGGTGGACAGGAACCGAGGTGACGACGTCCGTTGGTTAGTGCAGGACCACATCAGGGCATGGCGGCGGCCGCGGGACAAAATCTCGTTGAAAGGGGGATCACGGCCCTCGGTAGGATAGGGCTGGATCGAACGGCAACTCGGCAAGCAGGAGGAGGGCCGTGTAGACCCTGGATGCGAAGTGGGCGCAATGCAGCTTAGTCCGTGGTTACCTGACGTGGACGGGGTACCTTGGTGGCGGGCGGACGAAAGACAGGAGACGGGAAGTGGGTAGCCGTCTTCGGGACCAACCAGAATGGTTAGTGGACGAGGGCGTAGAGTTCCCAGGTGAGCGGGCTTTCGTCCAGTTCAGAACGGCATCATGACTGCAAGGCAGACGAGAGGCGTGGAGCGGGGAACGAAGTTTCCAGCTTAGCGGACTTCCATCGTAGAGCAGGACTTCATCACAATCACAAGGCGGGCGAGAGACGTGGAACGGGAAGGATGTCTCAGCTTGATGGGCTTTCACCATGGGACAAAAACGGCATCACGATCGTGAGGCGGACGGGAGATGTGGAAGCTGAGAGAGCGGCAACGACGTCATCGAGACCCGTCAAGGCGGCGCCAGGAAGGACTGATGGCCGGAGGTGGCTGCAGAAGGGAGGGGCCCATAGCATGGCAGGCATCGGTGGCAACCCAACACGGTAACTCAAAAGTGGACGGAAGACGAGCAGTCGGGAGAGAGGTCGGACGTAGGTCGGACGTAATGGATGAGTGTAAAAAGCAATGTGTTTTCGTACAAAGATAATAATACCACCACCTCTGGATCCACGATCACGATGGATAATGGTAAAGTCCAGGCCCCTAATCAACATTGGATCAGGAACAGTGTCGTTTAGCCAGCTCTCAGTCATAAATATTAAATCAAAGTTGCTGGACAGAAGTAGTAAATGAAGCTCAGTTAACTTGTTTATCAGGCTTTGAGCATTAAATAGGACGCAGGAAAGACCATGACAGGCTATAGGTGTGGGCAAATCCACACGAGTCGCAGATGTTGCACTGTCGATACAGTCTGGAAGCACACCAATTTGTAGACGACAACATTATGTCCTTTACATCTCGCTAGTTTTCCGTCACAGAATTATGAAAGTTAAAATTGTGGTTGGCATTCATACTAGCAATCAAGCACTGTTTTCCTAAGACAGACAAGTGTAAACCCTCTGGTGAAAGTAACCTTGGATTTTCAATGATCTGGTTCCAGAGGAAGATGTAACGAAGGCCAAAGAGATTTGCATAGATTCATAATGTGGCCATTACACGTGACTAGTACATGGTTTACGTTATCAGATCGTCCTTGCCACCGAGGGAATAAACCAATGATACTTATGGGTGTATTCGGTAGTACATGTTAGACAGAAGATACCAGCTGATTGAGTCTAAGAGCGATGCCCTGGGGTGTGTCCAGATTTACATTGTTGGAGCCAACACCGGCGGTTTGTGGTTGGTGTGGGGCCGAACCCACTGCTCACGGTTCTCGGTGTTCCTCCGCATTCGGTGTCTGGTATCGGTTCATTGCGTCAGCTTATTGCCTTTTGTAAGGCTACACGCCGGTTCACGGTCTGACTGGTTCCCCCACCCTGGTTCTCTCTTCTTTTCAGCTCCCTGAGCGGCCATCTCAAGTAGTCCCATGTAATCTGGTGTTATGGGACTTGCATATGGGTGTTTAGGAGGTTGGGAGTGATGTTTTGGCTTTTGGCTTAGGAGAGTAAGTTAGGTTAAGTTAGGTTAAGTCCTAGTTAAGTGAGTGAGCAGATGGTATGTAGACCTCCTTAGGCTCAATAAAAGAAGTAAGTAAGTAAGTAGGATCACTTCTGAAGTGGGATGGTTTGACTTCAAAATTTGCGGATTTTGGGTGTCACATGTTCAATACGGGCTCCTGGAAACGTCTAGGTTTGAGAATTTCTACTAACTCCATGTTGGGCACGAAGACGTCGAACATGAGAATCGCCAATAATAAAGGTGGTCCCAGGAGCGTGCTGAATAGGATTACGTTTGCAGTTTGTAGAACTGGATGCAGTATGTTTAGAGTTCGATTTCCCAAAATTTGATCGAGTGGGATTCATTTGGTTTAGTAGTTTGACACGGTCATTACAAGGAGGCCTTGAAGCAGAAGTTTCATTTGTAAGAACTGATGGAGGGACAATAGAGGTAGGGCCAACCACATGGCAAGTTAAAGGGGGGTTGTCTACATGTGTGGAAACGACCTGTAGTCTACTGTCACCCTGTTTTTGAAGTAGATAGTCACAACAATATCACGGTCATTTAAATCCTTCGTGGTAGAGGAATCCAATACTGGATTAGGTAATTCTGATATCCGAATTTCTTGTTCCTGCAGCTGATGTTCAACTAATTGTTTATGAGTGTCGCCTGTTGTAAAAGTAAATTTCTATTTTGGATTCAAGATTTTTGATGGTAATGTTTGCAACCTCGTCGAAAGCATCCAAAAAAGACATGACTTTGTCCGTAAAAGTTGCTGGAGTATCTTTATTAGGTGACTCGAAAGTAGGTGCAGGTAAAGTTTGGTTAGCATGGAGAGAATCACTAATAACAGAACGTGTACCGTCCCGAACAGCCTCACGTATGGTAAAGAGAAAATTGGCGAGCACAGTACTGATGGTGTCAAGCTTGGTGTTGATTTCTTGGTTGGACAAATCGGATTCTAATCTGGTAATTTGCAAGGCACTTTGAATGTGGCCAAACGACCTGGAATGGTTTGCCTCCACTGCTGGAAACACAGACTTACTTAGCTTAAGGCTTATGGATGCATCAGCCAACGCTGTGGATTTGTCGGTATCATCCAACAGACAGGTACCAGATGCGGCAGCAACCAAGCATTTCCTCCTGGTGATTAGTTTCCTTTGGGGCGGTTTACTTGCATTAGTTCGGCGGTGTGGAAAGCCTCGCAGCCGAGAACATACATAACCCAATGGATGCTAGTCAAAGCCATACTGCATCGTTTTTGAGCACAAGAAAAATTGTAAAAATTAAAATAATTAAAACAATTTTAAATTAAAAAATTTAAATATCAAAATTAAAAATTAAAAAATTTAAATATCTAAATTAAAAATTAAAAAATACAAATATTAAAACTTTAAATTAAAAACCTAATACAGCATGAGAGCAAGCCACGGCAGACAGGCCCATTACGGAAAAAAAAAAGATGTCAAATGGCCCTATTAGGAGCTCGCTGAATGCGTTTTGGCTTTTTTTTGCCAACCTATGCCGGTTCCTCCACTTTTTGAGGATTATCACGTCTTTTGAGGCGCGCACAGGCCACAATCGTAGCTTGAGCAGTCTGTACCGTGCCAATTGCCTATTAAACACTACTTTGACTTGTGTTATGCCAATTGCATAGGGAAAAGTGTTTTGATGACTTGCCTTTCTTGTATTTCGCCATAATTAGTATTTTCTTCCAGCATTTTTTCGCTCCATGTTGTTTTGGTTACAGGTATACCCAGATTGTGTTGTTCACTGCTTTTCTCTTTTCATAAGCTTGTGCTTTCAGTCAAGTCTGCGGTTTCTTTTATGTTTTATCTGTTTATTAAGGGTTATGCTCAGTAGCCCTGCGGGTTGCGGGCTGTCGACGCGCCATTAAGCCTCAATCCCCCCCCCCCCCCAATGGCTCCGCCACTTCCGGCTGTAACTTATAATAAAGGGGTTGAGGTTCTTACGGAATAAAATAATCCTACATGGGCATTACGAATGCAAGGCTTTAAGATAAAAAACGGTTGGGATGTTGTTTTGGATCAACCGGCTCCGGCTGCCAATGCCGCAGATGATGTTCTTCAGAACTATCAGCAGAAGAATGCAGACTGCCTATGTTTCTTTTTTCAAACAATCTCCCCTTCTATACTGTATCAGTTCCGGGGTGTAACCTCGGCACGCAAGATTTGTGACATGTTGCACGATAGGTACGGCAGACACGACCAGAACTTAGGGAGTTCCTCTATCGACAATTTATCGACGCGGATCAATGCCTCGGAAACCATTCCCACATACATTTCTTGGATGGTTGGCTTAAGCCAAGCCTGTGTGGCAGTGGGGAAGGTGTTCACCGAGCATGAACTCTGTATGTCCATCCTTGAGGGACTCGACCGGCCCATGTTTGAAGCGACGAAGGAATACTTCTTCCATCAGCCTGCGTTAACGATCCAACCTCTCCAAACGGGCTTGGCCCATCAGCAGATTCAGCTTGAGAAGCTGCGTTATCGTCGTCCTCCGGC
>JAHWFP010016532.1:116357-128167 GCA_023313725.1 Lithobius niger | reverse complement strand
TTTGTATAGCAGATTCGAAATTTTTACTAACATTTTTTTTTTATTTACTTAAAAGAAAAATGTTCGTACTGTTGTCAGCAAACGGAACCTTTTAAAGCTCTTGTTGCATTGCTGGAGTATTTTATTTTATTTTAATTATATTTAATACATACCAAGAGTTTAATTTTTTCAGACAGTAAAATTATCATTCCTACAGCACTTCAAGATATTTGCACAAGTTAGTCACCGTTGAGAATCGTTGTAGTTAGACTCATTCCCCACCCACAACCCTTTCACCACACCCGTCGTTCTTGCTGGCCTGAGAGAGTGGACTATGCCCACTAAAGTAGCAGGGAGGGGAAGTAACTTGCCTAAAACGCGTTGCTCTGTGCAGCTACTAAAACAACTAACGTTGGGAACTCGTTTTTGCATTTAAAAAGAAATACAAACCATATAAGTTAATCACTTGCTGTTATGAGTAAGTGGCTTTTGAAATTTCTGAAACTACTCTTACAATGATTTTTTTTTTGTTAACTCGTAGCTTCCCGCTAACATCTCAACCTTCCCGGTATCCTAGATACCAGGATACGGAACTTTTTCCAGCCCTGCTCTTTGCAGCCGTAGTCCCTAAAGTTGGAAAACTAGAGGTGGGGGCCTTGAGGAAGATCTAATGCATTACAAGCATTTTTGGCATTAGCCTATTATAGTCCTTTACTATTTCTTCAAAATTTCCGTATGAAACTTGAAATGCATGGCAGGATGTGAAATTTTTATTTACATTCACTGCTGTTTGATAATAGCTCTTGATATTGCACGAAAGAATTTTGGTCAGTTACCTAATTATCGCAACAAGCAGATAATCAAAGTATTCGTTCGCATATTTCCATTAATATTTATCCTCCATTAGCAGTTAGTGTGTCTCTTACAACAGTGACCTCTCACGTCGTGCAGGGTTGTGACGTCATCTTAAAGGCAGTTGGGATAGGGTCATACTCTTCCTGTTGTGCTGCGAGAGTCCCAGGTGATGCTGTTTTGTCTCTCGCACTTGCACAGGTCACCCAGACAGCTGTGGAATGCGGGAAAAAAAGATGACATCATGCCGCAGTATTCAAACAGCATTTTCTCCAGCTATTGTGAGTTAAGCATGCGTCATCTGCTTAACGCAGGCATTTAAAAACTGTGCTGCTTAAGCACCACTACTTATTGACGGTGGATGTCTGTTTAATTCCAGTATCCAAGATAACGAAAAAAGAATTTAGAGTTGGAGGGTTTAGAATTTCTTTTACTTGGAAATGTTCTTGGTTTCAGTTTCTTCACATTCCTTCCATTAAACATTACCTTTACTCTTTATATTTAGCTCCTTCAGTTTTTTTTTGGTCTAAGCATGGGCTGTAGTTATGTAAGCAAGGCTGTAAAGGGAAATGTTCTTCTACTTCTAATACGTCTAGGTTCGACTTCACTTCGCCTGAGAAATGGGCCGTGGAAATTTGAACCGTGGCCATACAAGAGGAAAACTTATTTTGTTTTGATTTCTTTCATGAGCACTTTCTTCATGATTTGTTTCAGTGTACTGCTTCATGTAAATAGTTGGTGCTTAGTTGTTTCTTGTGGTCTAAGGAATGAGCTGAGGATATTTGAACCAGGCTAGATAAGAAGGCTGCTATTCTGAGTTCTTTTGTAAGCATTTTCCTCAATATATAATAATCCTTTTTTATGTGGCTGGTCCTTGGCTCTATTTCTCTTGGCCTAAGAAATGGGCTGAGGAAATTTGAACCAAGAGGAAATGTTGCTATTTTGTTCTGCAAGCATTTTATGAGCATTTTCTTGTGATTACATTAATCTGTTTAAATGGCAGGTCCTTAGTTCTGTTTCTCTTGGCCTAAGAAATGGGCTGAGGAAATTTGAACCAGGGACACATACGAGAGGAAATGGTGCTATTCTGTTCTTCTGTGAGCATTTTTTCAAACGTTATAATAATTCTTTAAGTGGCTGGTCCTAGGTTTTGTTTCACTTGGTCTAAGAAATGGGCTGAGGAAATTTGAACCAAGGCCATATAAGAGGAAATGTTGCTATTCTGTTCTGCAAGCTTATTAATCTTTTTAAATGGCATGTCCTTATTTCTGTTTCTCTTGGCCCAAAAAATGAGCTGAGGCAATTTGAACCAGGGCCACATATGAGGAGAAATGTTGCAATTATGTTCTTCTGTGAGCATTTTGTGAGCATTTTCTTCACATTCCATTAATCTTCAACTGGCTGGTAATTGGTTCAGTTTCTCTTGGCCTAAGAAGTGGGCTGAGGAAATTTGAACTAGGATTCTTTAATTGGAACTACCCGTAAGTTTTCTTTTATTTTGCTTTGGAATTAAATGTACTTAAATCCTTTCTTATATCGATATTTGTATGTGCTCATGGCTTTCGGTTCTTGACCTAAGTAATGGGCTGCGAAAGTTTCAACCAAGTCCTTACCTACATTCTTTTACCTAATACGTCTCTTTTCTCGAAATTTTAGTATAACGTACATGACATGTTAGTCCCTCTGTTGTTTTTCGCTTGGCCTAAGAAATGGGCTGAGGAAATTTCAACCAGAGCTACAAGTGAAATGGTATTGCTAAATAATTTGTCCTTTATGTTAAAACCTCTTAGTTCTCTTGACTAATGGTTGGAAGAAATTTGACCCTGGGCTTAGGCTAAATGTTATCATTCTAGGTTTCTAGCCATGATAATGCACATTACCTAACTTTTAGCATTGTTCTTCCCCAATGGTCTTTGATATAGAGAATTGAAAGAAGAGATCCCTTTGCGCAGCTACCCTCTACACATCCTACTTCGCAGCCTCCATCGTATAAAACTCGAGCGGAGCATTCCGTCTCATCTTTTCTTCTCTACCTTTCGTCATGTGCTGGTTGAAGCTCGTGGATGTACGATTTCGTTGGATAAAATGCCTCTCACAAAGGGTGTGCCTAAGGAATCTTTGGTTTCTCCGGCATTCTCTCCTGCTGATTCACTGGACCCACTCGAGTTGGGGGAGAATTCATCATTTTGGATTCCGGTCAGAGCACCAAGGACCTGTTCCATGCCAAGGAACATTATGCTCGACTAAAACTTCAGGTCAAGGCACGTAAGACTTGGGTCTCTTCCCGTGTAAGCTCACTTGACCTCTCCTCGCATTCCTCTCGTTATTCCGCCGCTTCTCGTTCCGTTGTCTCTGAACGCTCGGAGGAACCGCTCTCTAAGGAACAATTCCATGCTCTTATGGACTCTGCTATTCGCACCTTCAAGAGAAAACACCCTGAAGTCCCGGAACCATCCTCTTACACCCAAGCTTAGGTAGCTGCTGCTTCAAGGAGGCCTCGTCTTGTGTCTCCCGACTCTGGGCCTTCCCATCGTCCTGATCCGGTTCCGCCACCTGAACCGTTTCCAGTTCCTGCCATTCCAACTCTGAGGATCGTCTTTCCCTGTTTGATGATGATGATCGTGGCTCTTACCTTTCCCACGATTCGCCTCAGTCTGGGAATGCGGACCCCTCCTGTTCATTCGACCGGATCTGTCTGAAATCCCGTTACCTGAGCTGTTAAAGACCGTCGAAAGCATTGTTCCCGATTGCTTCCTCTACAAACCCTCTCTCGATTCCGCTGCGCCCTGCAACAACCGGTTTCGGGAAGGCAACTGCCTCCACGACCCGGAAAGGGAACTGCCTTATTTCGGCCCTCTGGTGTGGGCACTGCGAACCCACGGAATTTCTATACCTATCCCCAAAATGAATTCCTCGCAGCGGAAGCCAAGATGGACTTCGGTTCCTCTCTATTTTTGCCTCGTCGAGCTGTGGTTCTGCTTTATGTGCTCCTGATAATGATCGCCTTCTTCGTCTAGGACTCCGGGCCGCTTCCCAGGCCAATGTGCTCAATACCGCCGCCAACGCCCTTTGTGAACAGCTGTATACGAATCCACCACTTCCAGACATACGACAACTGGCGTTCCTCATCAACCAGGTCTTTCGGAAGGCCTGTTTCGTCACCTACCATTCAATGAACTGGTTAAGTAGAGCACTTTTTAACTCCACCATGCTCCTACGCGAGGTTGCACTTAACACAGCCCCGAACCTTCTCGATTCCACCCGTCACGCCCTCCGGAACCAGCCAATTCATGAATCAAACACTGTTCTGGGAAATGATTCCAAACGTGGCACCACACCTTGATTGATATTTCTCGCAAGCCTAAGCCTGCTCTTCCACGACATTCCCGGCATTCTCGCCCACCTTCTGGCATACGACAAGGCCAACCTAGGGATGACCAACCTACACCCAAGGCTGAAAATCCCCATCCTGCCTCTATTCCTCGAACCCCCATCGCTCTTCTGTTCCGGCTCTCGGGGCGCGGCCGTGGCCGATCCCCGGGACATTCCACCCCTACAACCAGTGTGGGGGGGGGGGTCGCCTTCGCTTCTATACTGCGTCTTGGGAAGCCGTCACTTCCGATCCCGTCGTCCTCTCCATGATCTCCAACGGCCTCTTACTGGAATTCCTTCATCCGCCTCCCTTGAGACTCCCACCATGGGAACTGGAAACGCCGCCATCCCTAGCTCTATCCTTCTTCAAACGCATGCGATACGGATCGTTCCCAGTCCGGTTCGGCCCGGGTTTTACAGCAGCATTTTTTTGGCCCCAAGAAAACGGGAGGATCCCGTCTGATTTTCAGTTGCAAGCCTCTAACCCAATTCATCAAGAATCCTCACTTCCAGATGGAAACAGCGGAATCAATTTGCCATTTGCTGCTCCCCCTCGATTGAACGATTTCTTAGATCTTGCAGACGCATACATTCCGCTACATGCCACTGTCCGGCACCTCTTTCGTTTCGTTTTCAACAGTTCCGTTTACAAGTTCCTTTGCCTCCCGTTCGAACTGAATGCAGCTTCTAGCACCTTTACTCTGGTGCTTCGACCAGTTCTTGCCTACCTGCATCAATACGGTATCCACATCCACGCGTTCATCGACGACTGGTTGCTCCCTCATCAAACCTGGTCCTCGCTCCTCTTCAATCTAAGGATCGTTACATCTCTTTCGGCCAAACTAGAGTTGTGGCATCAATATTCCCAAGTCCCGCCTCCTACCTGCCCGACTTTCACGTGCCTCGGGGTATTCTTTGATCTCCAACACTGCATCATCGTGCCGTCACCCAACCGTGTCTCTGGCCTACTGTATTCCGCCCGATCCTTTCTACGACTACCTCAATACACCCTTCGCGACCTCGATTCCTTAATCAGGACCATCAATTCCCTGGCAGACCTTGTTCCTTACGGCCGATGGATGGTTCGCCCCCTTCACTACTTCCGAATGGACGAGTGGGGATATCCAAGCACAGCCCTCCGTTTATCACCAAGACCCCTGGTCCGGAATTTCCCCTTCTCAACACTGAACTGGTGGATGGATGTCCTCCACCTGACGACAACGATTCCGCTGCACGAACCAATTCCGGATCTCCATCTGTTCATGGACGCCTCCCGTCACGGTTGGGGAGCCCACATTGGCAACTACACGACTTCCGGATCCTGGAATCCTGGCACAGATCCACATTAGTCCATGCTGTGAGTGTAAAAACATTTCAGTTCTGGCAACAAGCTGCATATTGTACATGGAAGCTGCTCACATGTTGTAGTTTACAAATCCGCTGGGAGACACTCCCGGAAGTGACATGTATAGCCGTGATGACGTCATCAAAATGGCCACCATGCGATGTACTGAATCTATACTATCTCCGGAACTAATTGATTAATCCTATCGTGCGACCTATTGTTGGAAAGATAATTTAATTTGCTAAAAGAAATGACGGAACAATGTATGCCATAAATCTGTTAGTTTTGGTTTAATCTGAAGAAAAACATAATATGACTGCTGTGCGATATACTAATTCCCAATTATCTCCGGAACTAATTGATCAATCTTTTTGTGCGAACTATCGTTGGAAATGTAATTTAATTTGCTAAAAGAAATGCCGAACAATGTACACCGTAAATATACTAGTTTTTACGTAATTTGAAGGAAAGCACATTATGACGTTCTCAAAATGACGACCATGCAATATACTAAATATCGTGTATCTCCAGAACTAATTGATCAATCTTATCTTGCGACCTATCGTTGGAAAGATAATTCAATCTTCTAAAGGAAATGCCTGAATAATGTATCCCGTAAATAATTTAGTTTTTGTTTAATGTGAAGGAAAAGATAACGTGCATGTAATTATTGCTGCTTTATATGTGGTTCTTTTGGAAACGGTAAATTATTAAAGCTGTGGCGTATTGTCCACAGTGTGTCACTTTAGCAGTGGCCTTCACAGGCACACGGTAGTGTACAGGAAAGTAATTCTTTAATATGACAGCTCGAACATCTCTTTGTACACTTGCAAGTCTGTAGAGGCTACGTTACTCCCGCAGTTGTCATCCATCCCAGAATATCAATTTAGCCGATTTTTGTTGCCTCCTCTTAAACGGCTGCCTGAACTCTCAAGTCATTATCCCTGATTCTGATAACCTCATTCTGCAGATTATGATGGCGTGCGATACTAACCTTGTGTGTGTACCTACTTTGTTTTACGTGCGATCCGCCGATGACTTCTGAATGCTGTCTGCCTTTCCTGGTGTTGCAACAAAGGCTTGAACAAAGTTTTCATTCTAGCCACTACCTGTTAACTCACAACCATTGAAACTACAGCCATTTCTATCTGCAATTTTTGATCATCCTTAAACTGGTGTCTGTGATGGATTGATCTTCTTAAGAATACTTAAGAATACTTCATGGCTTGGCGAACCATGGATGAGGAATTCACATCATATATTGGGAGCAGAATTGATGTGAATTACCTGTCAAACCTTCAAGGATGTTTTGACGGGAATGGAAGGCTACCCAGGATAACACCTTCGTGGTCGGCCTTGCTTCTGATGGATTCTGAACAGTCCATCATTTCCACGGGTGTGTCAATGGTTTTTTCTTCGACCATTGGTAACGGTGCACCACATGAATATTAGTCGTATGAGGAAGACTTGTGGAGGACTCGGGCAAGCCTATTCTGCTTTATTCTTTGATTGTCCTAAACTGAGACTGCTGTCACAGACATACTTCTGATGGGTAAAAGATGAGACATGCCTGTTCCATGGAATGAGTTCACCGATGTACTGAAGGCTGTGTTATGATCTATATGATCAATTGCAGCACAAGTGAATACATTATAGAAAACAAAACGCAGAATTGAAAGTGGCAATAATTACGTGTAGATTTTGTTTTATTTTATTTTATTGAGCCTATAGATTCAGAATTCGCTCAAACTATCCCACATAATTAGATTTTGTTTTTCTTCAAATTAAACAAAATAGACTTACGGCATACATTGTCCTTGCAGTTCTTTTGGCAACTTAAATTAGATATCCAACAATAAGTCACAGGATAGAAGTGATATATTCGTTCCGGAGATACCACAGATTAGTATATTGCATGGCGGTCAATTTTATGACGTTATAATATGTTTTTCTATGTATTAAACAAAAGCTAATATATGTACGGCAAACAATGCTCTGGCAATTCTTTTAACAAATTATATTATCTTTCCAATGATAGGTTATACCATAAGATTGATCTATTAGTTCCAGAGATACACGAGATTTAGTGTATCGCATGGTGGCAATTTTGAGGACGTCATAATATGTTTTCCTTCAAATTATGCATAAACTAATAGATTTACGGCATACATTCCAACGATAGTTCGCATGAAAAGATTGATCAATTAGTTCCGCAGATAATTAAGAATTAACATATCACACAGCAGTCATATTATGTTTTTCTTCTGATTAAACCAAAACTAATATATTTATAGCGTACATTATTCAGGCATTTCTTTTAGCAAATTAAATTATCTTTCCAACAATAGGTCGCACGTTAGGATTGATCAAATAGTTCCGGAGATAATAGAGATTCAGTACATCGCGTGGTGGCCATTTTGATGACGTCGTCACTTCCGGGAGTGTCTCCCGGTGGATTTGGAAACTACAATGTGTATACAGCTTCTATGTGCAATACGCAGCTTGTTGCCGGAACTGATATGTTTTGGCACTTTTTGTCGCTTAGACAACACCACGGCAGTAGCGTACCTCCGGAAAGGAGGGGGAACGCGCTCATGTTCCCTACATATGCTGACTAGCACCATCTTTCACCTTTGCAACACTCTCTGGACCAGGTTGCTTCCTCTCCACATTCCAGGCAATCGCAATGTCATTGCAGACTCCCTCTCCCGCTGTTCACTACCGTCCAGCGAATGGACCTTGCACTCTACAACATGCTGTTCAAAATCTGGGGAAGGCCCATGATCTACCTGTTTGCCACGAGGTTCAATGCCAAACTTCCCCACTTCGTCAGCCCGATTCTGGACCCACGTGCTTGGGCAGTCGACGCCTTAACCATGGATTGGAGCCACTTCTTTTGCCTATGCGTTCCCCCGCCCAAACTATTGCCTCTAGTGCTCCGGAAGATCGCAGCGACCCCAGGGCTGTTCCTATTAGTAGCTCTGGACTGGCCGGCAGCAGCATGGTTCCCTATATTCGTCGACCTGCTCGTCGGCTCACCCCGCCTCGTACCGCTCCTCCCTGACCTTCTAACCCAGCACAACGGGACGATCCAGCATCACCGTCCGCAGTCCCTGCGACTACAAGGGTGGCTGCTATCGTCCGACTCCTTGAAGCATCAGGAGTTTCTCCGGAACAAGCCTTCCGCATCGCTTCCAGGGCTGTTCGAGCATCCACCACAAAGATCTACGTCAGCCACTGGCGCCGATGGCTTCATTGGTGTATCTTTCAACAAGTTGATCCAGTCAGTCCCTCTGTGCCAGACCTTCTCAGATTCCTAGATTTCCTATTCCAAGATGGCCTCCGCGCTTCTACCATTCTGGTCTACCGCTCTGCTCTGAACGCTGTCTTCAAGGCAACTGGCCAATTTGGCCTTATTGACAACTTCCGCATAACGTCTCTAACCCGGTCATTTATGATTGACCGACCACGAACCCGCAAGCTCTTCCCGGACTGGACCTTTCCATCGTCCTCACTGCGATCTTGGGTCCTCGTTACGAACCTATGGATACCTGTCCACTTAGCCATCTCACCCGCAAGACAGTTTTCCTTGTTGCATTAGCAGCTTGCCTCTGCTGTAGTGAACTACAGGCCCTGTCCGCCACAGCAACAGACTGCTTCTTCTTGGATAACTGCTCCGGATAACTGCAAAACACAAAAGCTGACTGAACGCTCTGCTCCCATTATTGTCCCTGTGCTTACTGATATCTTGGGTGATGACCAGAAGCAAACACACTCCCCGGTCCTCACTCCGATTCTACTTGAAAGCCTCCAAGCCACTTCACTGGGGCCACACTCAGCCCTTTTTGCCATTCACCTCCCATTCCAGTGAAACTTCGGCTCTCATGATCTCTACCTGGATCAACACGGTCATTGTTCAAGCATATAACGTCCTTAACATCAACTGCTCTGACCCAGGCATGCGTATCACCGCCCGTAAACTCGGGGTTATTTCTGCTTCCTGGGCACACTAGTAATGTACCTGTCGCAGAAATCATGGAAGCTGCCTCCTGGCGCAGCCCTACGATATTCACTTCTCACTACCTTCGGGACATGTCCCATCACGCTGAAGGACTATATCTGTAGCGGCGCTACCTGTTGTCTCAGGGTGCTTGAGGTAGAACCGACATCATGGTGTGCTTGCAGTTTTGTTACCAAACTGGAAGTGACTGTTTTTACTTTCGTGGAAAAACCTTGGCTATCTTTCTCCAGTTAGGGATAGAGATGCAGGTCATAGTCTGTAGGCTACCTTCAAGTTTATGCTATACTAACGGTCGTTGCCACCAACGGTGGGTGGGTTTAATTGCTAACTGAGAGTTTAAATAAAAATGGTTTCTAATTATTTAACTCATGCAATTAAATTGGTCTGGAAAAACTGGGGTTTGAAACTCCTGGTTTTTATTAAGACATATCAACAATTGAACATTTACAAAAACGGTCAACTAGCCTCGACTTCAAGAAATTTTTAAATGCTTTAAGTTAAAGCACACCGGAAAACTTTTCACTGGTATTCAAACACAACTTTTATCAAAGAAATTCTTCAAATAAAAATTAGTTTAAGAACAGTACAAATTCTGTTAACCTACGATTTCGATTAGAAACAGTTGGGTGAGCACCAAGCTCGTTACAGTATAATATAAAACGCACCAAGCGATAATATAAAGTAATCAGTTTAACTAACGCACCTAGCGCTAAGAAAACGTGTTGAATGTATAGCACCTAGCTACTACTGACAACTGTCAAAATGACCAGTTAAAACGGGTACCAAACCTAATAGCCCATTGTAGGTAATATTTTTGCTAAAACATGGGATTAATTCAAAGAAAGCTGAAATTTGGCACATAAGTAACTACCAGTGGGATATGAAACATGCTAAAAGTCCCCTGGGCGAAGACACTTGCTTCCTCCGGTACATTGGAAAAAGGGCGTAAGTAACATGTCATCCATAGATGTACTAAAGTGGCTAGAGAGTTGAATTGTTCACTTACTGTGAACAGCATGAAATTTAGTATGGATGCACATAAAGGGTAACTGGAAAAAAAAAGCCATGATAGCAAGTTCACCCCCCCCCCCCCCCCGTGAGGGGGAGAGGGCGGTTCCTCCCCTCACCCAAAGCGGTTTTTTTTGGCTGTACCTCCTTAATCGTCAAAAAATCATAATGTGAAGAAAAACGTTCAGCACACAATTCTGAATAGCAGAGGCTATAAACATCTTTTACCTAAATGCAACTCTTGAAACCTAAAGTCTTATTCAAAGTTTATTGCCCTTAATTTGTGCAAACACTCCTTTTGTCACATGGTTGTAATAGTGATTTCCGTGTTCAAATTGCTCGTGCCGGCCCTCTAATACCCCGAAACAGAACTGCTTAGAATTTTATGAAAGGTGAGAATCTATTCTTTCCATCAATCCTAGCCGAACTTTTTTTAGTTAGATAAGGATCGACCTACGCCAATTTAAAGGTGAAGAGGTAATGGCGTAGCGGCAAAAGCGTTTGTGGCAATTTTCGAATTCAAAGTGCTCTTGCGAGAGCCCTCTTATAGCCCGAAATGGACATGCTTAGAATTTTCTGAAAGGCGGGGATCGATTCTTTCCATCAATCCTAACAGAAATTGTTTGTCTTAGGTAGGAACCGTTCTACGCCCGTTTAAAGGTCTAGCTGTAATTGGTGTGGTGGTAAGGTTGAACTTCAAAGGGCCATTCATTATAAATGCTCATATTTGTATTTGTATCTAAGCTAAACATTTTCGGTTAGGATTGATTGAAAGAATACATTCCTACCTTTTAAAAAATCCTAAGCATGTCAATTTCGGGCATTTAAAGGGCTTGCAAGAGCACTTTGAATTCCAAAATCAACATACGCTTTCACCGTTAACCAGTACCTCTTCAACTTTAAATAGGCATAGGGCGGTTTCTATCTACGTTAAACAATTTCGGTTAGAAAGAATCAATCCCCAACTTTTAGAAACTCCTAACCATGTCCATTTTGGGCTGTCAGGGGCTCGCGAGAGCAATTTGAATTCGAAAATCACTATAACAACCAAGTGAAAAAAAAGAGCATTCGCGTCTATTAACGGTGATATACTTTAAATATGATTTTGGGGTTGAAGGGTTACGTAAAAGATGTATATCACCCTTCCTGTTCAGAATTGTGTGCTGAACATTTTTGCATCACATTATGCTTTTGATTTGTTGACGTTAAGGAGTTACTACAGCCCAAAAAAAA
>JAHWFP010016532.1:96547-111277 GCA_023313725.1 Lithobius niger | reverse complement strand
GACGGATTGGATCAATCCAATCCGTCCCCCTATGCACGACCTCCTCTGATTTTTCACTACTCTCTTCAAAAGTGGACTTATGGGCTTCACCATCTTAGTATACCGTTCCTCCCTAAATGCCGTCTTCAAGGCGGCTAGTAACACGAACCTCCTTACAGAATATAGGATCTCATCCTTAATCCATTCCTTTCATTTAGATTGTCCACGCATTTCGAGACAATTCCCGGATTGTGATCTGTCCGTCGCCCTCACTGCCCTTACGGCTCCACCCTATGAACCTTTGCACTGCCTGCCTGCCTTGCCTGCCTCCGCTGCAGCGAGCTACAGGCCCTCTCTGCCACAGAAAGAGACTGTTTCTTCCTGCCTGACTACGCTGGCGTAACGCTGACCACACAAGCATCGTTCCGTGCTAAAACTCAAAAACCCAATGAAAGGACTCATCCTTTCATCATTCCGTCCTTATCCACCATCCTAGGGGACGAAGAAGAACGGACCCTTTGCCCTGTCTGGGCAATTCGATTTTACCTTAATGCATCCAAGCCCATCCGCCGAGGCCGCTGCCAACTTTTTCTCCCTTTTAGTAATAAAGTCGGCACCGCTTCAACCCATATGATCGCCACCTGACTAAAAAGTATCACCGTCCAAGCCTACGAAGCACTTCACATAAACTGTGTCTCTGAAGGAATCAGGGTAACGGCCCACGAACTTCGTTAATCTCCATATCCTGGGCTCATTACAGCAACATCCCTGTCGCTGAAATAATGGAAGCTGCCTCCTGGAGACATCCCACGGTCTTCACGTCCCATTATTTCCGGGACATGTCCCATCAAGCTGAGGGACTTTAGCGTATCGGGCCATTTGTTGCTGCCCAGCGTATATTTTAACCTCTCTTACACACTGAATTTTCTGTGAAGGGAACCGGTCGCTACCTGAAGGAACTTTAGTCAAATGGCGCCCGCCGCCTTGGCAAAGTCTATGGGATTGCTATAAAAAGGTAATGCATATTTTCAAGGCAACTAGAAACTTCAAAATACCAGTATTACATGGTTGATTTTGGTTTCTATTGCCTGTTGAAAATATACATTACCTTGGTTCCACCCTCCTCCCTCTTGTCGCCATTTGGGCACAATAGAGGTCCGAAAAAGTGACCTTACCGCTCCGCTTCGGCTTGTATATGATGGATAGCGAACCGGAAGAACATCTTCGATTTAATTTCTCTAGATTGAACAGCATTTTGAGAAGGAGAATGCTATAAAAAAGGTAATGTATAAAAACCAAAATCAACCAGGTAATACTGATATTTTGGAGTTTTTAGAAAAGGGACCTTAAACCCTTAAATTATTTAGAACATGAACCAGAAATGCCGATGGCAAAGTTCAAAATAAAGTCGCCTCAAAGTCGAAAGTTAATTTAATTTTAAACTAATAATTTAGAAATAGAGTCCTAAAGAATATACTAGTTACCTAAAACCGCTGCCTTGCCTGGTATGGCAACACTCGGACGGGGCATCTCCACCTAACCTTTGTAACGACTGTCAGTTTTGAAGTCTTGAGCTAAGCTAGCCTTCAGTTCACGCTGACCGATATATATATATATAGACACATGGTCAAGAGAAAATGGGAAGGGGGCGGGGGCCTGTAGGAGGATGACTGGAGGCTGTCAGGCAAGCTTGTCTGTCTGCCTCTTTGCCATCGAAATGTTCGTGAGGGCGCGCTAGCAGACGATTGGTATGTCTCGCTGAGTGAGACATATGCCGGTTGGCTTAAAACGGCTTGTCTCGATCCTCCTGCAAAGAGCGAGGGAAGAGAAGTACAGCGCCTTGGCTGGCTGCTGCGGCCAGCCCAGGGGAAGATTTGGCGACATCGCTGCTCGCGAATTGAAGATTATTGAAATACATAGCAAGACCCCACTGAAGGATGGTTTCGAAGTTCAAAGCCGTTAGTCTACGGATTAGTCGTTACATTAGGTTTGGTAGGGAGATTATTGACATAAAATACATGTTTATCCGATAAAAATTAAAATAAGCATTATAATAAGTTTACCGGGGTCAGTAGAAGTCATGTGAGTACGTTACGTTAATAAGTCTGTTTATACAGAAAAATATTAAATGATTAAATAATCCAGCTTTTAGTGTAATGCTATAATGCATTATAGGGTTAAAGTTATATATTCGCAACCGCAAATAAAAATTGATAGTCAAGATTTTTATGACAAACAGAGATCGTCACCACTGTTCAAAATAAAAATGTCAAATACATGTATTGTAAACACAGACATCCCGTTAGCATGACTGGTTTGTTCCCCCAATAACCATGGCCGTAGGAAGCGGTACGGCTGGTGTGGCATTTGCCGTACTACTTTTTGGCACACAAGTTTTAAAATACCATATATCCAAACACACACAACGTGTCTGCTGTCGTCAAACTTTTGAAGTGGTCCTGCCACGCGCGTGGCTTTCCTGCCGAGCTTTCATGAGCAGCATCTTTTCCACTATGGTTTATAGCATAACAATTGGCGCTTATAAACTATAACGTAGTGGGATAATATACAAGTCCACGCATAAACAGAGTGCAACTTCTATTTCCCCGCACCCTATGAAGGACAATGAGCTTGACCAAGAAAAGAGGGTTTGGGGGAAAAAGAATTAAAAGAAACGCTAAAGCAAGTTTCAGCAAGTGGTCACCACCAACCTTTGGAGAAACCCCAACACAGCAGCCAACCGATTATAACTTTCTTAAAAGTAAGTTTTGTTTTGTAACGGTAAAAGAAAGATCGCCTACATACACAAGGGGGGGGGGAACGAATTACTTATTACATGCTGCGTTCATAAGGGTAAGATTCTATCATGAACTGATGCAAATAAAAAAATAAATGACAAGGTAAAGGGTAAACGAAGCAGACAGGCTGCATTAAAGACTGAGTTTGCTAGGATACAAGATACACTAGAATTAAATAAAGGCCAACTTCCCCGACCGGGACTCTAACCTAGGACTCCCCTGACCTCACGTAATTTGGATACTATAACAGTTTGTATAAACGGAAAAATTTGCCCTCTTCTGATCAAATCATATACTTAATAGCACAAAATTAGCTTCATGGTCGAAATTGAAGGGTGGGGTCACCAACTAAAAATTCGCTGTCGGTCAGGAAAATGCACCCCCAGTCGGTGGAGCGAAATAAAAAAAGCAAAAAAAAGTCCTCAAAAATTCTCTGCTTCAGGTCCCCCCCCCCCCCCGCCATAAATTCAAAAAAAAAAGAAAAAGAAAACGTTAAACATTTGTTCAAAACATTGCCTCCAGATAAGCAACACTACCACTACAGTGCCAGAAATTGCTTCAACTTCCGTTGTTCTGCCCGGGACCCTGCTGTGGGAACTTCATAGTGCTACCCAGACCCCCTAGCTGATGTGGTTAGGCCGTACTACTTTTAATTTGCTTCCTACGACCCTGTCTATAACATACACTAAGCTGAGTGGCTTTATGCCAAAAGGAAATCCACAGAATATACACAAATACAAGGGAAATCGAAAATGGTGACTTGAGCGCTGTAAGAGTTGCATGCGGTGACGCCAGGTTTAAGACGTTTTTCAAATTTCTGTAGAAAATTAGTGTAGTGTGATTTTTAATGTTCTGTTGCACTGGATTGTAGTTGAAGTTCAGGCCTATTAAGGCGGAGAATCATTAGTCATTTTGGCGGGCCGCGATTACACGCCCCCAAACGAGGGATTTTATTTGGGGTTTAAATAACATCCCAAATAGAAGCCTGAAAACAGAAAGATCGGTGCACACAAGATATGCAGTAATTCAGCCGCCACGACATGTAAACATGCAAACCCAACCTATATTGCAGCGATCAAAAAAGAGTAAAATTGACACTACACATACAAAAAAAAAACCACTAATTTTGCAAAAAGGAAACTTTTTTGCAGTCTAGGCAGGATTTTGGTACTGCTTTTGTTAAATTCAAGCAAAATGACAATACAAATTATGTTTTTGTAACCGTTAACAGTTAAATGATACAGTCTCTACATTTAATGTTCTAACCAGTCCGCCATTCACAGAATGTTTCTTTTTTATCTGGGAAAACATCGAAAACTACCCCTGTGCGCACTCTCTATGACCTAGGCTTGCGATAAGTGTCGGAATAAGAGGTACTATGAACGCATGCGGAATTGTAACCTCTATTTAACGTTAACAGTTTACCACTGGACTGATTTAAGGTATATCAGACAACTTGCAAGTGAAAATTTTCAACACTAAATGGTTTGATGCCTAACCCATAACTTGACATGTTTAAATTAATAACACTGGAAGGTTTTAATGGCGTATACCCAGCAACCTTTTAATACAGAGTATACCTTTTGGACCCAGAGGTGAGACAGACATATTTTTATAAGGAATATGTTTCATGAAACCTGAAGGAAGGTAAATCAGGACCAAGTACTCCCGTAAAATACCCAAAATGAATATTTGAATCGTGTCGTTCAATCCCTGCTATCGTTTTCCCACATTGGGAAATCATAAAGATAATAAGGAGAGAAACCATTGCCACTTATTTTTGGTTTAAAGTCCAAAAAGGGAAAGCTGAGCGTTCCTTTTTATTGAGGTCGGCCTCACAACATACCTCTTAACGAAAAAAA
The DNA here is from genome assembly GCA_023313725.1 of Lithobius niger. Classification (NCBI taxonomy): domain Eukaryota; kingdom Metazoa; phylum Arthropoda; class Chilopoda; order Lithobiomorpha; family Lithobiidae; genus Lithobius; species Lithobius niger. The sequence continues at coordinate 106,638 of JAHWFP010016532.1, read as the reverse complement.
AGGTAGGCAGAGAATTTCTAAGTAACTTTTGCACCCAAAAAAATTTAAGTGATTTTGACATTAAACGAAATATCGACTTACGGTATGGGCGTTAAGATGCAAATTTCCAGGTTTGTACCTAACGACATTGTCGTAATCTTGAAGCGTAAGACTCCAACGAAGTAGCCTCGGGTTTTTACCTGACATTTGCTTCAGCCAGTGAAGTGGATTATGATCCGACTCGATGTGGAACTTGGTACCGTAAATGTAAGGACGGAGCTTAGCTACGGCCCAGACCAAACGTACACATTCTTTCTCCGTAGTACCATAATTTTGTTCTCTGGCTGTAAGCTTGCGAAATACATACAGACATGGGTGTTCTTCACCATCGAACACCTGGGACAAGACGACGCCCATACCTCTGTCTGAACAATTGCACTGTAAAATGAACGTCTGTGTAAAGTCTGGAACTGTGAGTACAGGAAAAGTGACGAGAGCTTGTTTCAAGGTGTCGAAAGCTGTTTGCTTCGAATCTTTCCAAATGGTGGGATCGGGAACATCCTTTTTCAAGGAGTCTGTTAGGCACGAACAGATTTCGGAATAGTGGTTTATGTAGCGCTGGTAGTAGCCTACTAAACCGAGAAAAAAACGAACGTCTGTCTTAGTTTGTGGTCTGGCAAATTTTTGCACAGCCAAAACTTTTACCTCTGAAGGGGTCCTAGACCCACTTCCCACTTCATGGCCCAAAAAAGTGGCAAGCTACCTGTGATTTTTTTGCGTTGACAGTAAGCCCAGCCTTTTTAACCGCAGAGAGAAAAGTGTAAACATTCTCAAGATGCTGTGTCCACGTTTCGGAACCAACGGCAGTGTCGTCTTGAAATGGAGTAACAAAGTCTTCCATTCCACGAGTAATGCTGTCCATTAGTTTTTGAAAACAAAATGGTGCATTTTTCATGCCCATATTCATCATAAGCGGGGCAAACTTCCCAATAGGAGTTGTGATGGTGGCGGCTTGTGAAGCCTTCGGCGTCAAACGCTCCTGCCAGAAACCACCATTACGATCAAAGATTGAAATGTATTTCCATTTGGCCGCCCGTTCTATGCATTCTTCAATATTAGGAATAGTGCAATCCATTGTTACTCTGTTATTGTTCAATTCTCGGTAGTCTGCAACAGGACGAGGACTAGCGTCTTCTTTTTGAAGAATGATCATTGGTGACCCGTGAGGTGAATCAGTTTCGACTTTAAACCCAGATCAAGCATTCGCTTGAACTCTGTGATTACTAAATCACGATCCTATTTCGCATGCCGATAATACTTGCAAGTTCAGTTTATTAACTCAACGTCGTGTGAGTTGACCCGGGTCGTGTCAGTACGACCCGGCAGAGTAGAGAAAACTCCATTGACTTTGTTGAAAATATCAAGCAAGTCATTGTGTTGGGTATCAGTAATGTCACCAGTTTTCTTAAAGAGTGCCATAGCCTCTTTAGCAGTAAGGTGGCCATCACACGGCTGACCAGTCCAAACATGGTCTTTGTGAGCTACCTCACGTTCTTCAGTAAATGAAAAATTCGTGGCACCTTCCCTAGGCAGATAGGGCTGTAAAAGGTTTACATGAAAAATGGTCTCCTTTTGAGTACCATACAATTTTTTTTTATCAGATAGTTAGTATCTGATAATCGCTTTAAAACTTCACAGGGGCCATCCCAATAGATATCAAGTTTATTGGTTCTTGAAGGCTTAAGAACTAAAACCTTATCATCTTCGTTAAACTTGCGCTCAACTGCCTTAGCATCATAATACGCTTTATTTTTATTTTCTAACTTCAGTATGTTGTCTTGAGATAAGTCTCTAGAATACTTGAAACGTTGGAGTAAATCCAGAATATATTCCAACACTGTAGGGTGAACGGCGTGAACGTCTGGTTCAACCCAATGGCTTTTGACTAAATCCAGTGGGCCTTTGATGTTACGGTCGTAAACAAGCTCCGGTGCTCTAGTGAGGAGCAGTGCACAGGGCAAACATTGCACCTAGCAAACAATGTTCCCAATCTTAGGGATGCTCATGACATATACAGCTCTTAGAACAGCTTTGAGTGTTCGTTGTAGTCATTCCACACTGTTTGATTGGGGGTGGTGAACACTGGAATTTATACACTTAATTCCACATTTCTCAAGAAACAATGGTGAGCTCTGACACGAAGCATGAGCCCAGGTCAGACTGGAACTCCCCTGGAAGCCCTAATCGAGAAAAAATTACTGAAAGTTCATCCACGACACTTTGGCTGTTAGCCTCTTTAAGGGGAACAGCCTTAGGGAATTTAGTTGCAGGGTCAAGCAATGTTAAAATATACTTATAACCCGCCTTACTTGTAGGCTTGATGGGTCCCAGAATACCTACAACGTAGCGATTAAAGGGCTCACTATCCATGGGCACTAACACCATGGATGCAATAAATATCTCCCCTGTCTTGCCTGTCTTTTGACATGTTAAGCAAGTTTGAATATAATATTCAATATCCGTAAAACAATGTGGCCAGTAGAAATGATTCAACACACATTCCTTGGTTTTTGACCTGCCCAAGTGGCCTACCCATGCATTGGCATGCGCTGTATCGAGCACAAAATCTCTACACTCCTTAGGAGCACAAGTTGCCTCTCTATTAGCGGCTTGCCTAAGGGTCGATAACGGCTTTCTGAAAAGCAAGCCTTCCTCCACATAAAATTGTTTATTTTCATCCTGCTGGTCTAGTGGGAGCCCAGCAGTTTTCCAACAAGATTTTAATGTTGGACACTCAAGTTGTAACTTGGCAAAAATAGTTTTATCAATATTCAGCAATTTTGAAAATTGTTCAGTTTGGGGCCCTAAAATAGCTGAATCAAGACTATCGATTTTAGGATTGGCAAAACCGTCGGACACTGCTCGTGGAGTGACTACACGCTGTTCAGACTCACTGTCCGAATCTTCTTCACTGCTGGATTCGATCTCGCGATATACTGGTTTAGAGATCGGGAGTTGTTGTTGTTCTAGCCTATTTTGAGAACGTGTCACTGCATTGGCAAAAGGAGCTAAAGTTTTTAACCCCCTTTTAGTAGTGTGTGAGCACTAAAATCTCTCTTCGAGTCGAGTCGAGTTTTACCATAATGTTTCGAGTTTCGAGTCGAGTTCGAGTTTTGGACAGTTTTTTTTATGTATACCTAAACCGACACTTAAGAGAAAATAATACATTTTTATTTTAAATATAGGCTTAAACCAACACATTTAACATTTATTAAAAACCTTAGGCTACCATTTCCACTCAACAAAATACAAGTAAATTACAGACAGTAATATTGCAAATAAAAAAAAATAAGTAGGCCTAGTAAACAATTAAAAGATTTTCATGCAGAAAGGTTAGCTCGCTAACGTGCTCAGTGAGCAAATTTGGACGTCTTGCTCTTGCCACATTCCCCGATGTTGAATTAAGACGCTCGCTTTGCACCTGGGTTGCAGGAATGGCCAAAAAAACACGATCCAAAACTGAAAGAAGAAGAAGACAGGCTGATCTTTCATTCCACCATTTCAAGGGGCACAAACTTCTGATTAGATGGGGTTCTTTTTCGTATCGTGTAATTTCCTCACTTAACTTGTCTAATACATTAGTTGCATCTCCGGCTGCATTGTATTCTAGTGTCTTTTGGGCAAGGGTTTCAAATTGTGACCACAATGAAGGCTTTGCATGTGTGGCTGGTGGCAACTCAATTGACTTGTCTTTATCCGTTTCCTGGCTTGCCGGTATGCGAGATAAAATGTACTGTCCAGTTAATTTAAGCTGTTCAACTGCTATTTCCTTATCATCATCAATGAACAACACAGTCTTGAATCGCGGATCCAGGAGAGTGCATACACAATCTGGCATAACTTCTTTGTAATCCACAAATCGTCGCTTCACAGCATCCGATAATTTTTTAGCAAATAAACTGCCATGTCCTCTTAAGAGAGGATTTCTGACAAACTCATCTAGGGCCGATAAAATGGAAAACAACAATGGTATTGATCGTGTGGGGTATTTTTGTCCACTGGCAGCTTTGGTGGCTTCATCAAATGGAAGCAAGACTAAAGCATATCCTTCAGCCAATTTCCACTCCGACGTGCTGAGATTATCCATCTCTCCCCTTGCTGCTATATCCGCACAAACAGCTGCTTTTTGGTCCAACATTCGTTGAACCATGTGCCTGTCAGAGTTCCAGCGAGTTGGGCAGCCCGTTATCAACTCATGCTCTGGAAGCTTTAAATGTTTTTGCTGCTGATTGAGGGTTTCCATAGCAACAGAGCTTTGATGGTAGCACTTGACTATTTTTTTAATTTACAAAAGCATTGCACTCATTCCATCCGACTCCTTGATGGCATCCACAATTGATAGCTGCAATGTGTGCGCAAACATTTAATATCGAAATAGTCTGAATCATGCATGGCTTTGACAAGGTTACTGCTATTGTTTCGTACACAAAAAAGCATTAGGTCGTGGTGATTTAATCCCCAATCATCCATACATTCATTGATGCTCTGTAAAATAGCTGCTGCGGTATGGTGCCCTGGAAAATGTTTATTTTCTAAAGCGTAAGTTTTTAGTTCAAATGTGTCTGGGATGTATGAAATGCAGAATATGTATCCATTGCACAACTTGTCCGTTGTGAAACTAACCGAATAGACTCCACCGTTTCTCAAATCTTGTGCTATATCTCTTGTGCCAAAAGAAGAACGAGAGAAACCAAAACGGGAAATATATGTTAGCATTATTTAATACATGTTTGTTTAGTTTTAACGTTTAAGCAGAAAATAACCATGCACTCATGATGAATTTTAGTTTAACTACCTGGGAAATTTTGATCTTTGTCTTTTTGAACAACTGTGGTAAAACTGATCGAGAAAATGTGGTCCTGGTCGGCACGACGTAGTTTGGAACGCAAACGTGCATTAGGTTCCGACAACTTCTTTCGTTGACAATTGAATAGGGCATAAAACCCACAGCAATGTGGGTCCCAATAGCCTGCGTGATTCCCTTGCTGGAGAACTGTCCGACTTCAGTAATTCTGATTTTCTAAACAGATTGTCGATCCTTTGAATCTTATTCTTATCCTGAAAGCAAACATTGTAAGTTTTATTTACGTGCCATGTAGGCTGTGGCTGTGGCTACAAAACATCAAATCGATGTCATCGATGCCTTAGAAACTTAGATTTCGTTGGAAATTAACGGTTCATAATTAAACGTTGATTTCTTACCTTAGGCTCTGTCCTTAAACTAAAAGGACTCTCTTAGGCTGAACGTTTTCTTTTAGCCGCTTCAAAAGCACAGTACTCGATCGGATGAAACGAGTTCAAGTGCCTGCCTAAACTTGTTGTTGATCCGGAAGGACACTTGATCCGTCTTTTACAACTAGACTTTTTACATTCGCCATAGATGTCCTTAGCACTACCAGTACCAGCTGTAATTTTCGTAAAAAATTCCCATACAGTGCTTAATTGACGTCTCGTTTGTATACATTCTGCAGAATCTGAACTCGCAGAAGGTTGTTGTTCGTTGTCAGCCATTGCGTCCTGTCAAAAACGCTCACGTGGATAATCACGGACCAGATCACGCCATTCGTGTAGCCTCCAACCGAGACACTTTCGTCTTATTTCACAGCCAAAATGTGGATAATCTCGTACCAGACCACCAGGTCACGCAATTAGTGTAACCTCCACCCAAGCCTCTTCTGTATTTTTTCGGAGCCAAAATGGCGCTTGAAAGCTAGAAATTTCCGTTTCTCTTCGATGGCTGAATGACTTCATCACTTCGCATGGCACTGCTTTTGTCCCTCGAATAAACTCTCTCGTCCCGATTGGCTCGCGGCACGTGACTGTTGGCAAGTGACGTCACGCGAAGCGAGTCAAGGCCACATCCATTGGAGGTAGCGTGCGTGCGTGCCTTGCGGACAGCTTGCTAGCATGGCGGCCTACGCTAACGCGTGAGCGCTTTGGATGGTCGTGAATATAAGGAGATAAAACAACTTTAAACTACTTTAAAGTATTAAAAACATTAAAAAAAAGATTTCGAAAGGATCGATATTGAAAATTAAATTTGGCGAAAGTGGTGGTAAGAAATTACAAACTCGAAATCCACATTTTCAAACTCGAAAATTCGATATTTTCGAGTTTGATAGGAATTGTTCGAGTCAAGTTTGAGCAACTTGGGAAACTCGACTCGACACGAAATTTTCGAGGCTCACACCCCTACCCCCTTTCTTCTAGAATAGTCTGGGAAGGGATAGACCAGTCAAATTAGCTCATTTTTGGGGGTAACCCGAACAAAATTAGGAGAAGCTAAAAATTGGTACACAGGTACATTTCATCGTTCTGAGCAACATATCAAAAATCCCCAAGATTCCCGCCATTGCTTTCGCTGCCACCTTTAAAAAATGGCTGACATCTTGGAAAAAATAACGGTTTTTGGCTGTAACTCTTTAACCGTCGACAAATCAAAAGCATAATGTGAAGCAAAAACGTTTAGCACACAATTCTGGATAGGAAAGGTGATATATACCATTCATGTAAAAGCAACCATTGACCCCCAAAATCGTATTTAAAGTATATCACCCTTAATTTGCACGAATGTTCCTTTTTCAATTGGTTGGTGTAGTGATTTTCGTGTTCAAAGTGCTCTTGCGTGCCCCCAATTAGCCAGAAATGGACAAACTTTAGATTTTCTGAAAGGTGTGGATGTATACGATATCGCTCGCTTTCCGAGTGCTGGGATCTAACAATGTCGAGGACGCGCAGCGCCCGAGCCATTGTTGTATTCCAGCATGAGGAAAGCGGGCGATGTCGTTCTCACCCGTTTTGAAGCTGTCAGTCCAACGTACATTGTTGAGCACAAGTGAGTGCGAGTGGAATAAATTGTTGCGTTTAGCCAGAAGAAATTTTTGTTGCAGACATCGGGCAGATTACCGGGTACGGTTAACGCTCGCTAAAACTCTTTCTTTGACCCTAGAAATTTTTGTAGAATATTGTTAAGACTCAATGCTACACACAACGAAAAGAGAATGTTTAATTTTGAAAGCAGTTGCCGTGTTGTAAAACAGGTATTCTCGAAAGATTTTTTTTACGTTTTATGTGGTGTTGTTTTCAAAAATTGATCCATTTAATTGATTATATTCGGTTGCTTTATTCCTTTTTGTCATTTAATGGAAACCAACGTTTGTAGAGCAGCGGTTGCAATGTTGTGAATAACGTGAATTGTTGAACGTAGTTTTTTTTGTCTGTAATATTTTTTAAAATTTGTTTCAGTAAATTTATTATTTTTGTTTTCTTCCACTTTTCATTTAACACAAACGGGGGCTGGGATCCACTGGAGTGTTGGTCCTCGTCCATTGTTGCGATCCCGTCGTGCTGTATTGTTATAAGAGGACTGAGAGCTTCAAAACGGGTGAGAATTATTCTTTCCTTCAATCCTAACCGAAATTGTTTAACTAGATAGGGACCGCCCTACGCCCATTTAAAGGTTAAGATTGATGGAAAGAATCGATCACCATCTTTCAGATAATCTTAAACGTGTCCTTTTCAGGTTGTTGAGGACTCGCAAGAGCACTTTGAATTCGAAAATCAACATACGCTTTCGCTGCTACACCATTATCTCTTCACCTTGAAACGGGCGTAGGACAGTCCCTATCTAAGTTAAACAATTCGGTTAGGATTGATGGAAAAAATAGATCCACACCTTTAAGAAAATCTTAAGTATGTCCATTTCAGGCTATGTAGTCCTTGGGCCGCTCTCTGTATAAAGCCTTAAAACAAAATTTTGTGGAGAAAATTTTGTACCACGAGATATTTTAACCCGTGTTAGTACATTATATAGGAAGCATGTTGTAAAAATGTCTTGTCTGTAAAGTGTCAACTGCTCCTACTGCAGCTTGTTATACGGTAACAGTAGCACATGCTAAATTGTTGCACTTCAACTAATAAAATATTGCTTCTAATAAGTTGTTGCAGACAAGACAAAAAGTCCATTCAGTAGAAAAAGTTAGTAAATAAAGATGCGATCAAAACAAATGAAATATTGCCGTGAGAAGGCGTAAATAAACACGGGGCGTCGGACGAACGTCTAACTGGAAAATCGTATAATGGGATAATTGTCTAATATCTGCATAAATAAATATTCTGGAAAATCGTCTAAATGGAATATCGTATAACGGATAATCGTCTAAACGAAATATCGTATAATGGATAAACGTCTAACTGCGGTTTCTGATGTTATATGTATAGCCGCAGGGGGCAAGGGATAATCGTCTAACTGGAAAATCGCATAATTGGAAGAACGTATACCATATAACAGCATAACGGAAAGTCGTCTAACAGGAATTTTGTATAATGGAAGATTGTCTAGCTGGAAATTCGCATAATGGAATATCGTCTAACAGGAAATTTGTATAATGGAAAATCGTCTAATGTCCCTGCCTTGCTCGGGGGCGAGGGATAATCGTCTAACTGGAAAATCGCATAATTGAAAGAACGTATAACGGAGTATCATCTAACAGGAAATTCGTATAATGGAAAAGCGTCTAACTGGAAATTCGTATAATGGAAAATCGTCTAATATCCCTGCCTCGCTCGGGGCGAGGGATAATCGTCTAACTGGAAAATAGCATAATTGGAAGAACGTATACCGTATAACAGTATAACGGAAAATCGTCTAACAGGAAATTCGTATAATGGATTATCGTCTAACTGGAAATTCGTATAATGGATTATCGTCTAATGTCCCTGCCTTCCTCGCGCTCGCTGCGGCTATACATATAACATCAGAAACTGCAGTTAGACGTTGATCCAGTTAGACGTTTATCCATTATACGATTATCCATTATACGATATTCCGTTTAGATGATTTTCCATTATACGATATTCCGTTTAGACGATTTTCCAGATTTTTTATTTATGCAAATGTTAGACAGTTATCCCATTAGACGATTTTCCAGTTAGACGCTCGTCCGACGCCCCCCTCGCTCGCGCTGCCGCGCTCGCTGCAGCTATACATATAACGGGGCGTCGGACGAACGTCTAACTGGAAAATCGTCTAATGGGATAGTTGTCTAAAATCTGCCTAAATACAAAATCTGGAAAAGCATCTAAACGGAATATCGTATAATGGAAAATCATCTAAACGAAATATCGTATAATGGATAATCGTATAATGGATAAACGTCTAACTGGATCAACGTCTAACTGCGGTTTCTGATGTTATATGTATAGCCGCAGCGAGCGCGGCAGCGCGAGCGAGGCAGGGACATTAGACGATAATCCATTATACGAATTTCCAGTTAGACGATAATCCATTATACGAATTTCTAGTTAGACGGTTTTCCATTATACGAATTTCCTGTTAGACGACTTTCCGTTACACTGTTTTCCGTTATACGCTCTTCCAATTATGCGATTTTCCAGTTAGACAATTATCCCTCGCCCCCGCTGCGGCTATGCATATAACATCAGAAACCGCAGTTAAACGTTTATCCAGTTAGACGTTAATCCATTATATGATTATCCATTATACGTTGTTCCGTTTAGACGATTTTCCAGATTTTTATTTATGCAGATATTAGACAATTATCTCATTAGATGATTTTCCAGTTAGACGTTCGTTTGACGCCCCTAGCCGCAGTAAGCGCGGCAGCGCGAGCGGGGCGTCGGACGAACGTCTAACTGGAAAATCGTCTAATGGGATAATTGTCTAAAATCTGCCTAAAAAAATCTGGAAAAACATATAAACGGAATATTGTATAATGGATAATTGTATAATGGATAAACGTCTAACTGGATTAACGTCTAACTGCGATTTCTGATGGGGCGAGGGATAATCGTCTAACTGGAAAATCGCATAATTGGAAGAACGTATACCGTATAACAGTATAACGGAAAATCGTCTAACAGGAAATTCATATAATAGAAAACTGTCTAACTGGAAATTCGTATGATGGATTATCGTCTAACTGGAAATTCGTATAATGGATTATCGTCTAATGTCCCTGCCTCGCTCGCGCTGCCGCGCTCGCAGCGGCTATACATATAACATCAGAAACTGCAGTTAGACGTTGATCCAG
>JAHWFP010016532.1:86313-96537 GCA_023313725.1 Lithobius niger | reverse complement strand
TAACATCAGAAACTGCAGTTAGACGTTGATCCAGTTAGACGTTTATCCATTATACGATTATCTATTATACGATATTCCGTTTAGATGATTTTCCATTATACGATATTCCGTGTAGACGATTTTCCAGATTTTTTATTTATGCAAATATTAGACAGTTATTCCATTAGACGATTTTCCAGTTAGACGCTCGTCCGACGCCCCATTTCTGATGTTATATGGGGGCGAGGGATAATCGTCTAACTGGAAAATCGCATAATTGGAAGAACGTATAACGGAAAACAGTATAACGGAATATCATCTAACAGGAAATTCGTATAATGGAAAATCGTCTAATAACCCTGCCTCGCGCGCGCTGCCGCGCTCGCTGCGGCTATACATGTAACATCAGAAACCACAGTTAGACGTTAATCCAGTTAGACGTTTATCCATTATACAATTATCCATTATACGATATTCCGTTTAGATGCTTTTCCAGATTTTTTATTTAGGCAGATTTTAGACAATTATCCCATTAGACGATTTTCCAGTTAGACGTTCGTCCGACGCCCCGTTATATGTATAGCCGCAGTGAGCGCGGTAGCGCAAGCGAGGCATGGATATTAGACGATTTTCCATTATACGATTTTCCAGTTAGACGCTTTTCCATTATACGAATTTCCTGTTAGATGATATTCCGTTATGCTGTTTTCCGTTATACGTTCTTCCATTTATGCGATTTTCCAGTTAGACGATTATCCCTCGCCCCAGCGCGAGCAAGGCGGGGACATTAGATGAATTTCCAGTTACACGATTTTCCATTATGCGAATCTCCAGTTAGGCGATTTTCCATTATACGAATATCCTGTTAGACGACTTTCCATTATACTGTTATGCGGTATACGTTCTTCCAATTATGCGATTTTCCAGTTAGAGGATTATCCCTCGCCCCATAAACACCCGTCGTAGCATCCGGGGACTGCAGTGAAGCCCAGCATGCATCCGTCTAGACGCCACACACACTGGGCTTCACTGCGGTCCTCGGATGGCACGACTGGTATTGGTTTGTAGTCGTATCTGTTGTTGTTTGGACCTTAATATCAGCATGCCCGAGCAGGAGTTGAACCAACAATATATAAAACAGAGAACTCTATCAGTTTGACTACAGTGACATGTCCACTCATCGTGGTCTTGGCACTGTATTCATATGTTGTAGACAAGCGACTACACCATCATTCTTCAAGTTTTTAATTTCCACTGGGGGTGTACTGCTGACGTAAATCCAAAGGGCAACATCTGTCTTCCAACATTTTTAACGTTACTTTAAAAGTAGCACTTAGTTCTCTATCGACAGCAATTGCTCCAAATGAGATAGTAAAGAAAGATAGTGCCGGATTTCAATGTCTCTATTAGCCTTTAGGGGGTCTCAAAATAATCAAATCGAAATGAGCAAGTTCACAAATCGATTTCTCCTTTACAAAAATGGTTTCATTCTGTTTCAGTATCTGTATGTTGATATTGTAAATTTAGCTGGTGTGTTTAGTTTCAAATGCATGTTGGGAGGGGAAGTCGCGTGGAAACCAAAGACCACAGGAAGTTCCTTACCGAGCACAGGCAGCATTCCGCAAAAAATGTGTTATTCTAGCTTATTTTATAAAAAAAAATTGGCAAGTAAACTGTAAAATGGAGACCAACATTAAAAGACACTCGGCCTTTAAATCTCACTTTATGTATAGTTGCTAAAATTAAAAACATAGGTTATTGTTCAGTCTTTCAACTCTATATGTTGCCAGTATAGGCTACAACCAACGGAAAATGCTTTGCATTGGAAAGCGTGGGTTAAAAAAAAAACTAACTTTAATTTTTTTATTTTTTAGGACCCTTCGTACAAATAGTTATTTTGAAACAAATGGACATTATCAAATAGCATACTTTTTTAAGAAAGAAAAATGTGATAAGTGCTAGCTAAACAGGATAGTTTCAATTAAATAATTTTTTGTAAGAAAGTAAAATGACTATTGGTATATGGCAAGGAGCAAATGCATTGATAATTCATTAACATGGCCTAAAAAGCTAAACTTTAAGCATAATGCATTTACAGAAATAGCTTAGCAATAGGCTGTATTGTAACCGTTTTAATTCACAACATTATAAGACTTACACAAAGTAACCCCACCGGGAACAAACAATGGCAACCTTGGCATTTGTTGGGGAAGGAGGGGGTAAGTTAAAAGAAAATTAGAATTCAGAGTGCTGTTCGAGAAATTCAGCTAACAGGGCTGGGGAGAGGGTGTTGTAGGCCATCGGGGCTCTCCCTGTAAAATAACTTATTGTAGCAGGTTTAGTGCCTTTAAAACAGTTTAAATGATTAAGTTTACTTTTGCCAGACTTTACGCGTAACTTCGGATCTTGGTGAGGGTGGGAGAAGAGAATCCCCCCCCCCCCCACTGGGAACAAATTGCGTAACTTTAAAGCCAATGGAGTTTATTACCTAGGGACCGTTTTTAACGTTTTAAGGGACCCCGAGCAAAGCTGGCAGTCACAGCCCAGTGGTCAGTGTCGTCGGCTCCAAACCAAGAGAATGCCGGTTCGAATCCGAGAACCGACCCAAGTACCATATGGACTCTGAAAAAAGGCGTCTAAAGTTCTTTCAGGCGGTTATGGGGTAAGCCATTCGTCAAAGCTGAACTCGCTAATTCTGGGTTTTTCTGACATGACTAAACTTTTGTTTATATCACTAGCTGACAAACTTCGTTTTATTCTGCCTTTAGGAGGCAGGTTCAACGCATTTTTCGTTGCTTGTTTACGCCAACAAAGATGGCGACCGTCCATCCATTGGTCAAGGGAGGGAACTTGGGTCTCATTATCTCGTAATGGGTTGACTTCCGAAGTTTTCAGCAGACCCCTTTCGTCTGCGCTTGAGGACTTAACGACGATAGGCGGAAGCATTGTGGGGGTTTGGGGCTTGACCAATCCCGCGGGGCTGGTTTGTTTACGGTGGCTCTTAAGTTTCTTTGATTGACGTGGGCCGTTTCTGATGGGGGGCGTAGCCACCTTGGATGGCAGGAAAGGAAAATCACGGGGCGGTTACGGGTCTGCGTAGTAGGGTTAATGATTCTAATCCTGGCACGCCCAAAACGACATCGTAGACCGAATTGTTGACCGGTGTAATGCATGCTACTGATTTTAACACTGTGCCATCATCTAACCTTAGGCTTAGATTTACCTGATCTAATGTAAACATTTGGCTACATAAGGCAGTTTGACATTGAACCCTTCTCTTTAAGCGTGACCAATTTCTGGCGAGCCTAGCGCCAACTAGCGAAACTGTGCTTCCGGAGTCGCATAAAATATTAATTTTATTTTTCCCTATGCTACCGGACAGAGTACTAGCCTTAAGAATTTCACTAGCATTTTTCCCAACTGGGAAACATGCGTTTGGTTGCTGGGGTTTCGAGTTAAGTTTGGGGCATTGACTACGAAAATGATGGGGAGAATTACACACGTAGCAGCGCCTAACTCTATCTTGATTAGGGTTAGTTTTTTCACTAGCACTAATGTGTATGGCAGGGTCCCCTCCTGGGTTATCTGCTTTCACACTGACAGATCCGGCCGGATTAGCTGTCGTGTGGTGGTTATGGTTGTGACCACGCTGTTGACCAACAGGTTTTGAACCTTAGTTCGACGGTGCAGCTATGGGCTGTGTTTTGGCTGCACGAGTGGCAGTTTCGTTAGCAATCTGTTTATTGCGGGTTGTGAACTCGTCACAAAGTTGGGCTGCTTCAGCCAACGTCCCTAACTTAATTTGATCAGGGATTCATTTCCGGAGTGGGGTAGGGCAAGATTTATAAAATTGCTCTAAAAGCATTAAATTGACAAGTTTGTCATAGTCCCGGTTAACCTTAGCTAAAGCTAACCAACGAGTGAACAACGTTTCTAGTTCAAACGCGTAGTCAAAAAATTGCTGGTCTACTTCTTTCTTGAGAGAACGAAACTGAGTTTGAACTGACTCTTTTGTCTGGACAAAACGGGCGAGCAATATATTTTTAACTAATTCATAGTCTTGCATTTCAGCGTCTGTTAGCTGATCACAAACTTTAATCAAAACCTCACCGACGAGGGGTTGGAGTCCCGTGATCCATTGATCTTTAGGAATCTTTTGACTAGTCATTGTTCGTTCAAAAATCTTAAGAAAACTGTTGATTTCAGTTTTTGGCGTCCACTTGTTGACGAGACGAACTACGTCCGCAACTTTACCATGTTCAGGAACTGGATTTGGGGGAGCTGGGGAAGCGCCATTAGCTTCGTTTGGAGCAGGGTTAAGATTTATCGTAGCAGCATTTAGCTTCGCTAGTTCTAGCTGCTTGTCCAGTTTAGCTAATTTCATAGCACTGGCACGGTCTTTAATTTGGGCAACTTGGTCCCTTAAAGCTAGTTCATGCGTACGGCGCTTATCTGCGTCCGCAACCTCTAGTGCTCTTAACTTTAATTCTTCTGCTTTCAGAAAAAGTTGGTTTTCCTTAACGGCTAGTTCTTTTTTGTTAAAAGGATAGCGTCTCTCCTTTCAATAGCGCTTGCTAGTGCATCAGAGAGTTCGTTTAAATCTAATTTGCCATCTTCGAGGGCTACATGTAAGATTTTCTGTGACTCGGCTCTAGTCTCGCTAACGGTAAAGCTTAAGTTTAAACAGGCTTTCTTTAGATCCCTGTTTTGGATATCACGAATGATTTCTTCTAATTCTTCCATTTCGGACATTTTTGAGTCTTAATGGTTAACGTGGTTTCAAAATAAAGCCTTTATAAATGAAACAAAAATTAAAAGCCGCCGCTTAAAATTTAACGTTACTTTTGAGTAGAGCGAATTATTTAAAAAACTTCTCTCCCAAATCCAGTAAGATTGCACATAAAATATACACTTTCAAGACCTCTAGCACTCTGGTATATGAATAGCTAAATTGCATAAATGCTATTAACTACAACACTCGGCTTGGCGGCCTCTAAGCATATCTCATGTATACTTACCCAATTGTACAATCGCTGTACGGTCAGTCTGTCCTTCCGTTCCACCGTAGTACGGGAAGTCCGGCACTGATTTCTGGAGTCGATCGTCACTGGCGGTCTAATCCACGGGACCTCAGTGTAGCACACAAAATCCACGACTTGGCTGCACGGAGCGTAGTTTCCCTCTCGGGCCTCTTCTCCTACAGCATCGGTTGGGGTTTGGACGGCTCTTGGCTTGAGGACGTCTACTGGAAGCGGCAGCTGTTGCTTCCTGGCGCCGGCAGTTGTTGGAGCTGCGGGCGGGGGTTGTACTATTTTTTTGTGTTAGTACGACTTCTGCTTCGTGACTCTTTGTAACGTAGTCACAGGCATCTGCTTTGTGGCCATGTTTGGCTGGACCACAGACGTCTAGTTGGGAGTGGCTTGCATTCTTCTAGGCATGTAGCATGGCAGGGGGGAAAACGCTTGACGGGAACGGCACCTGTTCATCCCACCGCTGCCACCAGTTGTAACGGCGGACGCTACGACGGCTTAGGTGCTTGTAACGCCCCTGGTTTCCCTGGTGTACGTGGAGTATCAACTTGAGGTTTAACGGTGTTTACGACGACTTTTTACGTTCATTAACACAGCACGAGCACTGTCCCAGCATGGGGGATGGAGCGCCGTTCCTAATTAAAGGGGCCTAACCTTAAACTGTCGGTATCGCTGCCACCAACGGTGGATTTAACTGTCTAACTAGTTAAAATTAAATGATGGGCTACATATTTATTTTACACTAAAAGACAATTAATCAATCTAGCAAACGACTGAAGCTTAAAACTCCTGGTTTTATTTTTGCAACAGAGAATGAAAAAGACACTTTACATTATAGTTCGCTTCTAAAAGTTTTTGAATACCATTGATTTAAAAGCAACAAGTTTGAATTTACAAAGTAGCAATTCACAATTCAGACAAACACACTTGGTTTGAATAAAAGTTTAGATTTTTACAGTAGAAAAAGTAAATCATGGGTGCTCCCGGAGACACCCGCAAGACTTGACAGCCGCAACTGATTAAAGTCTATCTGACAGTATGTTTCATACACGATCAACCATCCACAGTTATGTTTCTAAGTTTTCCAAGTACAAAAAGATCAACCTCCCTTAGTTCCCGCAGAAACTGTTCTAAGTAATAAAAAGCCCGGCAATTTTACACTTAGGCATCAGTGTGTTTCAATTTGACTTCCACAAAGATCAAACCGTCAATTAGTTTAAGTTAAAAATCCATTTAAAATAAACTGGAAAAGTTGGTTTTTAGTAAGAGAACCACTCTGACGTTTAGGGAGAGAGAACCTAAGATGCCGCTACAGGCGTCTCCACCATAAATGCTACAAGCTAGAGAGTTAAGTTAGGTTTTAAACTAAAATTTAGAATATGGGGGTCCTAAACTGAACTTCAAAAGCTAAACTATAACATACGAACCACTACCATTCTGCCCGGCATGGCATTCTCCGGACATGGCGTTCCACTCCTGACTGGCGTGACCCTTCTCTAGCTTGAGATCTGTGAGCTGTGCTGTGGATGCTTTGAGCTGGGGGGTTTTTATGCTGGAGAGGGGGGAAAGCGCGGACGTCGAGGATAGCTGCGGGTGTCTGATTGGTGGAGGGCCAGGAGAACAATGGAAAGTGGGAGGAGAAGTCGGTTGAACAAAGGGACTGGATGCAGAGCCGTTTGAAGGAGTAAGGACATGTAAAGATGGGCCTTTTTGGAGTTTTACTCAATTGAACTTTGGGAAATAGGTTTACATTGTATTATTGGCTATGGAATGAATATTTACATGTTTGCAACGTGAATAGGCTCTTGTTAAAGCTTAATATTTTGGCTTGGGTAATGCATAATGCATTACTATTAAATTTTATAAGCTTTAACTGGAAACTGCAGTGTTATACGCCACAACTAGTTTTGGCTGGGAAGGGGGGCAAAAAGGGGATTCGAAGTTTTTGCACAGTTTGACTTTCGGATTGGGTTTGAACAGATCTTTTATAAACATCTTTTGGTTTTTAATAGTAGATCAAGCTATCAGTAGGGTTTGAAAGGTCTCAGTCGGGTCCAGCGGAGAACTGAAACAAACATATATACACTGAAAATTTGTGTCCGGTAGAATGCCAGGTCGAATTACCTTGGACATATGGTAGCGTTTCAGGGGGTAAAAGAATATTATAAAGTATAAAATGTGGTTAAATAAACTAGCTTAGTTGGATGCTATAACGCATTAAGTAACTGGGAATGTTTAACGTTTAAATTTTGAAGTTAAAATTGATCGTTGTGGAAATTTTTCATATGGATTGCGGCCGACAAACACAATAAAAAAATATCACACTTCAAATTGTTGTCTGTACATGAAATTGAGGTTAAGTACCTTCACAGAGGAAGCTCCTCCTAAAATGCACTAAGCTAGTGTGTTTTTTTTTTGGGGGGGGAGATGAGGCTTAATGGCTAGTGTGTTTGGGCTTTTTGCCCTAAAAGGAAAAGGATAAAATAAAAATACATAAATACAGAGTTTAATAATGGCGCCCATGATGAAGGAGTGCTTCGGTTGGTTTTGGCGAATTTCAAATGCAGATTTGAAGATCTTCCAGGTGGAAAGTCCGGATTTGGGCTTTCCCAAGAGGCTTGTATTTGGACACGCTATTGATGTTGAAATTGTGGGCCGATTCGGACCATTATTGCAAAAACGAGATTGTCACAACCGAGGCATTTTGGGTGCCTCAAGAAAAATAATTTCAAATTTTTGAAAAACTAGCGTTTACAACCTTACAACCTTTCCAACAATTTAATTTTGACTATGTCATAATTATGCATATTTACAAGTTCCATTTGGTCACAAACCTTAACTAAAATTTCTCCCAGTAATGGTTGTAACCCGACTACCCATTCCGATTTAGGAATCCTCTGGGTTATTAAAGATTGGTTCATAAATCTTTAGAAACGAATTAATTTCCGATCTTGGTCCCCATTTGTATATCAGACGCACCACATCAGAAATTGTACGTGGTTTATTTACAGGTTCTACACTAAGCAACACAGTTAATGGACTTACATTACCATCGCCATTTTCGGCTCTTAATTTAGCCAACTCGATATGTTTGTCGGCTAACACCACTTCTCGTTCAAGCCGACGTAACTCTTGCGCCCTAGTGGCTTCGCTAACTTGGGCGGCTGTGTCTTTTAACAAAAGTTCATGTGCGCGAGCTTTCTCGGCCTCAAATTCGGCATGAGCGCGTGCTTCTTGTGCCTCCTCTCTTGCTTTAGCAGCTTCTTCTAATTTTAAAGCCTCCAGCTTAATTTGCTCTGTTTTTAAGAACACTTCGTCTTCTTTTAAAGACAACTCTTTTTTGGCCTGTAAGGCTTAGTCACGTTTTTCTATTGCACCTTCTAACTGATCAGAAATATCTTCTAAAGTGGTTTTTTTTTATCATTAACAGCACATGTTAAAATGTCAATAGATTCTTGGCGTCGTTCGCTCACGGTCAAACCCTACTTTAAGCAGGCTTTCTTAAGATCTTTAAGTTGGATGCCTTACACTAATTCATTTAGTTCCTTCATCTTGGATTTAACGTTAGTTCAAATAAAAGTTAATTTTACTCAAAACTCTAGAAATTAAATTGCAGCCACAAATTAATTGTACTTTAATTGTTCCTGATCAGAGCAAGAGTTAAGTCGCTTCTTGACCAACAAAAAAAAAAAAATCTGTCAGTGACATGTATATACTTTGCAACCAACCCCTAGCACTCTGGTGTATTAAATCAATGCATTAAATACAGAGAGATAAACACTCAGCTTGGCGGCCAAACATATCTCGTGCACTAACCTTTGTACAACACGATCGCTGTGTGGTCCGTCAATCCAATCCCCACCGTTGATCGGATCCTTGTAGTCGATTTTTAGGACGTCTGGTGGTTTGCCAAAACGGTTTACTGCCCTGTGTCCAAGGTTGTGGCACTTCAGAACACTAGTAGAGGGGCTGGAGCGCCATTTCCAATTCTTGGCTGACTTCTCCCTATTGCCTGGAATCGTCTGCTTCACCTTCTGCAGGCTCGCCGTTTCACCTCTGGTGATACTGGGGTTGCCGCTTCCTGGCTCCGATGTCTGGCTGGTTTCAGGATACTGATGAGCCTTTTTTTGACTTTAGGGCAGACGTCTGCTTCTGCAACTTGGTAACGGGTTGCGGACATCTCGGAATGCAGTGTTTATAGCTTATTGTGACGACATCTTCTTAAAGATGCAAAATGGCTATAGTAGCAGGCAGAGTAGAAAGGAGTGTTGTAGAGGAACAGCACCTTTAAATCCCACCGCTGCCACCATTTTGTAGCGGCGCTACCTGTTGTCTCAGGGTGCTTGAGGTAGACCCGACATCATGGTGTACTTGCGGTTTTGTTGCGGAAAAAACTTGGTTATCTTTACTCTAGTTAGGGATAGAGATGCAGGTCCTAATCTGTAGGCTACCTTCAAGTTTATACTATACTAACGGTCGCTGCCACCAACGGTGGGTGGGTTTAATTGCTAACTGAGAGTTTAAATAAAAATGGTTTCTAAATTTTTAACTCATGTAATTAAATTGGTCTGGAAAAACTGGGGTTTGAAACGCCTGGTTTTTATTAAGACATTTCAACAATTGAACATTTACAAAAACGGTCAACTAGCCTCGACTTCAACAAATTTTTAAATGCTTTAAGGTAAAGCACAACGGTAGTTACAATTTAGTTCGACATCGGAAAACCTTTCACCGGGATTCAGACACAACTTTTATCAAAGAAATTCTTCAAATAAAAATTTGTTTAAGAACAGTACAAATTCTGTTTACCTACAATTTCGATTAGAAACAGTTGGGCGAGCACCAAGCTCGTTACAGTATAAAATGCAACAAGCGATAATATAAAGTACTCAATTTAATTAACGCACCTAGCGCTAAGAAAACAGTGTTGAATGTATAGCACCTAGCTACTACTGACAACCGTCAAAATGACCAGTCAAATCGGGTACCAAACCTAAGAAGTACTATGCTTCAGCGAAAATAACTTTGGGATTATTATTATCTTTGATTATTTAAAATAACCTGTGTTATTTGTAAATAAAAAAAAAGCTGGTTTTTAGAAAGGGGACCTTAAACCCTTAAATTATTTTAAACATGAAGCAGAAATGCCTATGGCAAAGTTCAAAATAAAGTTGCCTCAAAGTCGAAAGTTAATTTAATTTTAAACTAATAATTT